>UCOL01000498.1:0-63215 GCA_900474335.1 Ormyrus nitidulus
CGTATATACGTAGATATATATAAATATATATCGAAAAAATATTTTGTTACCACTTAAATCTTATATTTAGACCATAACAAGTCAAAATATACTTAAAAAAGTGAGATATCACGGCTATATTTAATTCAGTTCTGAAAGGATTAATACTTAATTGTAGATCTTTCCGAATCCTGTACTCAATAAAACGAATTAACCTAAATAACTAGAGATTAGTTGTTTCAAAGATCATCAAACATCATCAGATTTATCGTCAAAATACCCTTTTCAACGAAAGCAAAATGACTTACTTCCAACCAACAGCAAAAATCATTCCACGAAACTACTGCCCTCCCGCCGCCTCGGCAAAAGGAGCGAAAGTAAAAAAGCAACCGCGCGCTCAGAAGCGCGGCGGCGGCGGCGGCGCCGCGAAATTTCGTGGAATCGCGAGAGAATGGGCGCGTAAATCACGGATATTAAAGCTCGGGCCGAAAGTGCCGATTTTCCCCGGGACTTTTTACCTCCTCCGGAGCGGGGGGGCAGAAAGGCTCGTATAACGCTCGCTTGCTCCTCCTCGTTTCCCCCTCGTTAATGACATTTTCTGCAACGTTAAATCCTTCCGCCGCGATAATCCGCGCCGCGGCCGCGGAAAAACTCTGGTAATTGCGTGCGAATGCCGATGGCTCGTTCGGCTGTCGGTGGGGGATTGCCGCGACGGGCTGCTGAGTGAGCCGTTTAGCGAGGCTGGAACGGGGAGCTGGGGTTTGTTATGAATCGTCTGTTGAGTTCATCATTTCGAGTGGCTCATTTTATGTGTTATTGTAATTGGGCATTATTCGTCTTCTACGCTTTTTTTATCTTTACTTTTCTTGAGTTTGTAAGATCGAGAAAGAATGGAGGAGTCTTTACTTCGAAAGAATTGTTTGAAGTGAAACTATTATCTTATCTTCATCTGAATCTTTAGTTTCAATTCAGTGAAGGGAGTTTTCTAATGTAACTAATGTCTTCACTTACGAAGTTGCTTGAAGTATCAATGTCCGTCTTATCGATATTCCTTATCAAGATTTTGATTATAAGCTATAACTGCGGTTTAAAATGTAAATCAGTTCCGTCAGTGGAAAATTTCGCGTTTATCTTGATTTTATATAGTCCCTCAATTAATTTATATTGATGTTTATAATTGGATCGTTCTATTTACTTTTACGTAATGCAAACATCTTAATCATTCTTAAATTCAATTTTCGCAAAGTTTACACTATATTACTTAAAATCTGAATTTTGAAAATAAAAAGCCTGGTATATTCAAAACCCGCCATTAAAAATAATTCAGAAACCTAAACTGAGCACCTCTCCGTAATCGTATAGCTACAGCATATATTAATCGAATGGTATCAATTTAAAAAAAAAAAGGCAAAATCAAATCGAGTCGCAGGAAGAGAGACAATAATAAAAGCGCGGAAAAAGCCCGCGTATTTCATGTTTATGCGCCTCGACTGCGGACTCTCCTGGTTATATTCCTACCCTCGGCGATCGAATCGAAACGACTCTTGCATAGAAACTTGCGCGTTTCCGGAGATTTTCTTTATGTGGCTGGAATTGGTGTTTTATGATTCAATTTGGGGGCCGGGGGAGGATTCGAACTTTTATTTCGTGATTATATGAATTTTGTTTATTTCTCGATGCCCGGGGACGTATAAAAGTTCGCTTTTTTCCCGGCGTCGACGGTGGCATTACGCGCGTGTATTACTAGCCTATAAATAAATTCCTCGTAGCGACGAAAATTCATTGTGTGCGCAATTTAACGTTCAATCGTCGCACGTGCGATGCCGACTGAATGGACGTTGTTGTTGTCGGTTTAGAAAAAGAATCTTTCTCGCGTTGAAAACGTCAATATTTGTGGGATTGAGTATTCTTGATGGTAGAAAATAATCTCTTTTTAATTTAAATTATTACAAATTGGAGTATGTGCACACGTAAAGACATTTAGTTTATTGTAAACCCTCTTTCCTCTCACAAAAGCTTAGCCAAGAAGCCTATTTTTAAGCATTTTATTCTTTTGTAAGAGGCTTTGCAAATAAAAATATATCGTCGTTATTATGTTATCTAAATCCGATCAGTGTTCTCGTAGAATTTATCTTAATCCAGTTTATTTGTAGGTATAGAGAAGAACACTATCGATTGTTAAAAATTAGTTCAACTGTAGATTGCAGATTCTCCTTTATTTCGTACACGATTATACGCGACCTGTCTATTTTAAAAACCTCTTTTCATTAGTTACAGCCCGAACTTCTACCCAAAAAGAGCCCGATTCATAAATTTCCTCATCATCCACATTCTCCGAAACTCGCGATTAAGTACTATCGATTACACGTGGAAACGCAAAGAGCCCTCCCCCAAAGGCCCCCCCGAGCCAGCAGCTAATTCAAAAGCCAAGGAGGCGAGCGGTCTCTCTCCCTCTCTCGCCGGAATTCCAAGTAAATTCAGCGCACCCTGCAATATAGAATACGGCAAGGGTCGGAGAGGCGGCGGCGCCTTAACCGGGCGATAATACATACACCTGGTGCGTTCGAGGCAATGGAGCCTCTCGCGCGGCGCAATACCGAGTAAGTGCGTTAGGAGAAAGCGGACCTCTGCGGACACGCGGCTAAGCGCAAATGCACCCCCCCAAGACGGATGGCTCTAATGCGAGCAACAATTAACGTCGAGCAGCCAGCGAAATACCCTGCCGAGTAAAAGAGGGACGCGAGGATGTTTCAAGAGCTGCAGTTGGTTGCGGATCCTTCGGGGGGCTTTTAACTGGCTTTTTTCGATTGTTCGTTGCCTAACAGGATAACGGGATCGGGAGGGAGGAGGGCGTTTTCTATTAGCTGCTGCTGATTAACTTTTAATTAGCTTCGGTGATGAGAAAATTGATTGTGCGCAGCTGTGACGGGGTTATTAAATTTAATCACTTTATCTCTAACTGGATCGCGAGATGTTTAGTTAAATCCTTTTAGTTTGATCCGACGTTCTTGCTCCCGGTGAGCTTTTTCGGATTTTCCGCTATTTATTCGCAGGTACTTTATTTTATTGCTCATAATGCAGCTGGTATTTTAAATCGTTTGCGTCATTTTATTTTTGGATTTATTCGTGATTTTACAAATGCTAAATAAGTCGAAATACGCAATTCATATTGGTTCGAAAGGGCATAAAATATAATAATTAGTTAGTCATTCATCGGCCGAATGACATTGCATGCAGCGAAATTCACTATATTTATGAACAATCACTTATTTCTTAGAACAATATTTGAACAACTTTCACCGTAATCAAGAAAACCCACCCCTAACCAGCACCTCTGAAAGCACCAAAAGCCAAAGGACGACGCTTTAAAAAATCGTCCTCACTCGCGCCCTGACTCGCGAATAAAATCAGCGCCTGCGAACCGTCATCCATTAAGTTCTCCCCTCGCCCGTGTCGCAAAAACTTGACGTAGCTGGAACGGCGTCGTCAGGGAAGCGGCGATTGGTCACGCGTAAAATGCAGATCACCGCCGCGTGCATATGCATAAGCGTCCGCGGACGCGCGTATAATTACGTCAGCGCTCGCCGTTATTTATCGCGCTCGCTGTAATCCCCCCCGTCGGGGCGGAAGGGAGGGAGGGGACGGCAGGGCCCTTTTTCCTCGTTCCTCTAAGTTCATTAGATTAATCAGCGCGTATTATACGCTGTCGCCCGGCCCGAGGAGTGCGTCCTTTCGATTATTTAGAGGGATTGATGGGCCTGGCTTTGTTTTGGCTTTATGTTGCTCGATGCCCAGGCTACGTCTGATGGATTAATTGTGGCTTTTAGCGGAGGTTGGTTGGTGTGTAGTTACGTGGTAATTTAGGGCTCGCGGGCAGCTGGATAAAGAGCTGGGCGTTTGGGTATTCTTTGCTCGATGGGAAATGTTTGATTAATTTTTTAATCCCGCTGGTTCGGGCACGATATTATGGAATAGCTGACTTTTTTCAAGTACATTGGAGTCGAGAAATTATTTTCATCTACGAGGGAAAAGATTGTGGGCTGAAAAACAGCAGTGCGCTGCAAAAAACTAATGACTACTGAAGCTGTAATTGTAATTAGATCGGCTGTAAACTTTTTTTACTGGGTCATTTACTCTCCTACCGAAGGCCTTTGTTGGGACAAATGGGTACTTGGAGCATAGAACAAAGGAGAATTTGCTATTGATCTTAACTAATTACTATAACGAATCGAACCGTGCATTCGACTTTTAAAGTATTTTAATATAAGCCTTTCTTTATCTTAATTCTTAGTATTATTATTATTATGACAACTCATTCAGAAATCAGGTTAATGAAACGTCCGGATAGCTATAAAATACTCAATATTTAATTATATGATCGATCAGTCAAATAGTTTTTTCTACGATTTAGAAGAATAGCAATTCCTACTTCCTAAAAAAATGTAACCCTAATTTTATTTCGGAATAAAAAGGACAGAGTTGATAAGAGCGAGCCGAAGAGCCTCTGCATGCAGACATACTCTTTCCTCTCGCCAAAAAATGTCGCTCGGTGTGTTTGCCAAACGCTCGCACGCGGATATCAACGGCGCGGCGCCTCTTCATTTGAAGCTCGCGGAATGTCAAAGGTAAATACTGCGCGAAAAGCCGGGAGCGCATTCAGGAGATAACGATCGTCCGGTCTACTCTTTTTTTCGCTTGTTTATATATTAAAAAAGTCCGTCAAAGAAAGCGGGAGATTATCTTTTTGAAGCTTTAGCGCCCAACTGACTTTTGGCGTCGCGCGGCCGTCAAAGGCCTTTTTTTTCGTTGTGCAGTTAGCGAAGATTAATCTACGGTTTAACGTTTCGTTCTGGCGTGCATGAAAAACTGGCATGCCGTGAATGCTTCTTTTCGCGCGTGAAAGCAAATTGTGACTGCGAAAAGTTTTGCTGCTCTGTAAACAAGAAATAAAGGAGGATGTATCATTGATGGCTGTTCGTAAAATTGATGAAGTGCTCGGGCTGATTTATTGTTATTGTTTGTTGTCACAACACTTAACTTTGAAAAGTTTCTTTTCGATTTCTTACAATAACTTTGTGAAAACATACTGCAGCGAGAATGGGTAATAAAAGTAACAAGAAGCTGACTTTTCGTACGTGGTAAAAATAAAAATTAGTTTTACGTACGAAAAAAGAAACTGTTAGATTGATGAATTTGATTAACAAAAAGCCTATAAGAACAAAAAATTTACCAACAAGTAATGGATTGCATTTTTAGTTTGGAATAATTAATCATTACAATTTTACTGATTAATGACAAGTAAGCTGAAATGTGCAAATTTTAATAATTAATTAAAATCTGTGATAAATGAGGTGCTGCTGAATGCAACAGTATTATTTCCATTATTTTAATTAATCCGAATGTAATACTTTACGTGGAAAATGTTTAACAAAATAACAAGCAAAAAATTTTCACCAACACTTTTACGTAATTTTTACTTTATAATGAAGAAATTCCGTGGTTTTGATCGTAAAGTTATAAATTAGCATAATCCAATCTAATCTATGATCATAAATTGCTGAATATCGTTCTTTAACTTCATCAATATCATTCGTGATTGTTTTACCGTAAACAAAATGGAATAACTAGCTAAATATCAAAGATTTTCTTTAGTTACAATTTTTGTAGTTGTTATAAAAATAATGTGTTAAAGAATTAAAAAAAGTTTATATATATATATATATACTACTTCTTTTCTAAAAAATATTCTATTTTAGCTTGAGCCTGTTCAACATTTCAAACGCTATTATTATTCGGTAATATTGATCCCCTTAAAAATTATTATAAGATAAAACTAAAACATACAAAGACCAATAAAAAGGATCAAATTAATAGATTTCCTTCAACTAGAGCAATAATGCATGTATTTGAGTGAATGTAGAGCGCGTTCACCAATTAAAAACTAGTAAAATCCGCCTAATCATTCTTGAACAAGCAGTGAACCTTATAATTAAATCAATCATAGTACATATAATAATCAATTCCGAAATTATACCAGGTCTAATTCATGATTATGCATTCATCACGTGCAATTTAAGAGCTGCAGTAAAGTACTTTAAATTTTGGGTTCAATCTTCATTACCTTTCCAGAATTATAAAAAAATGCATATTTCTTCGATGAAAATGAAATTTTAACTATTTAATTTAAGCGTACGGATTTAATGATGCCTCAAAATAGAGTGCATTATTTCAAGCACGCGGCGTTATTAAGACATCAACGATTCGTACGCGTCAGCAAAGAAACTCGCGGCAAAAAGCAGCGGCAATCTCTGCAACGATTAATCCGGCCTCGCGAAAAATCCGAATCCGCCCGCTAATGCAATTGATTAACAATCAATCGGGCGGCTCGATTTTTCTGCTCGCTCAATCCGAAAGTCGAGGCGCGCTCAAAATTATGCACTTTTTGTCCTTGCCCAGTCATTCTCATTACGCTTTTTCCGCGATACGGAACCGTGAGACTCATTCTCTCCCCGAGCGCAAATACGATTTATGGACTCAATACACACGTACACACGTCCGCGGCGCGCCTTTCAAGGTGGATAGCTCTCTCGTATCTGCGCTCGATCGGCCTGGATACAGACCGGCGCGCGCAAAAATAATAATCACGCTGACGCGTGCAGAGCGCGCCGCGGCCATTCAGGAAAATGATAAACGCGCGTGTCCCTTTTTCCCCGGCGAAAGGTGCACAGCGGGGCAATTAGCGAGCGCCGAGCGCTGTTATTTGCCATTATGGACCCGAATACTTCGCCGAGGTATTTGAATAAAAAGTGCGTGTTTATGATAAATCACTTTTATATGGTGATACTTTGCGGTGGACGAAGGTGTGGTGCGTATAGGCAAGTGCGAGGGATTGGATGGCAGTCATTTTTGAGGCTTTTTTTTTCTTGCTGAATTTATTAGGTCAATTAGCAGAAATCCGGGAAACGAGTTATTGTTCTTTTCGGAAAGTCCCTGTTTCTCTGTTATCAATGCGACTCCTATGTGGAAGAGAACGATTAATAGAGCTGAATAATTAGCGGCCATAGAATTTAGTTGAAAGGCATTCAAGAAATATTTTTTCTTTGTTAATTCTAGAATTATCTTTCAGTTGAGTACTGAAAAGAGAACAGAATTTTGTTTAAATCAAAACAAAGGTGCATTCAATTTATTTGGTTAGTTGGCTTTATTTTAGTTTTATATTAAGTCTGCACAAAAGTGAAATTCATTGCTATTTGAAAGAATAGCAGTATTAGTATTACACAGCTGCTATTAAATTAAGTTTATTTACGTCTACTTTTACTATGGGAATGTTTACTTAATCGCATAAATATGCATAAAATGCAAATAAACTTAAACCATGCGCGTTTTGCAGAGTTTTTACACTATTTATTTTACTAATTATTCTCCAGCATTCCCTGAAACATTGTTTATTCATCTGAATAATAAAATTCGCTTATCAGTAGAGAGGCTCTTCAAAAGTAAAAGCGAATTTTCCACTCTAAATAATATTTTGCGCAAAAGCATTCCTCAAATTGCTCTCGTCGTGCAAAACAAATGAAGCTTTGAACGTTTTTATTGGTTCAAAGTTTATTTGAGAAATATTTTTTACGAGCGAAAGGATATTAGATTGTCATTAACGAGTGCAGGCGGCTTCTTAACGTTTAGGACTCGAACACGAATTCAAGCATTGTTTTTTTTTAACGTTCCGCTTACTTTATTCTTAGTTCGAGGATTATGTAACCATAGTTACAATTCCATTTAGTGGGGCGGCAATAAAACGAGCCGGAATTTAAGCCATAATTTTTTGCCATAAGAGGTAAAAAGGCCACCTGCTTTACATTTTATTCGCCTCGTAAATTTTAAAATCCATCATTATATTTTCTTTCGCGTTTTATTTTAGTCCCGAGTTTTAAGGTGCGCCTTAAAAAAATTCTCTTTGATATGGACTTAGTGAAATGTTCTTAAGATCCTTATTTTTCGAGATTAGCATTACTTTTTGGAAAAAAGGAATTTCAGATTTCTTTATCAAGTAGGTGCTTAAAAAGTATTTAAATTAACAGATGGTTATTAATGTTTTCCATTATTTCAGATTTTAATTAATTTTCTGCAATGCTTCATTAAACAAGCGCATATTCAGAATATTTCAGAATATTTAATAATGAAAATGTTTATAATATTTAACTTTACTTTGATGCAGAAAATCACTTTGAAGGTTGATGAACATAATGTATTTCATTTATTATTTTAAATATTAATATCTAAATATCAAATTAATTTTATTTACTTTGTGCATTTTCTTACAATATTAGAAAATCATTTAATAATTAGTTTATTTTTTATTTACTTGGTAAATAAATAATTTTATCAATATAAACAAAATTTATTTCCACAAAACAATTAAAACGTCAAATGAACAATTCATTAACAAAAAATAAAATTAGAATTTTGTTAAACGTCGTTTATCGTTGAAATTCGAAACTTTTTTATAAAGATAACAAAAAGATATATTCATGGTTATTTAATTTTCTTTTCATTATGCAAATGACTTATTGATGATACAACTCCCAGTTTTTGCATGATGAGTTTGAAAACGTAAAATACCACAAATTTCGTCGAAATGAAGACTATAATAATGAACCCATAGACGTCGAGTAAAGCCAGTTGCCACCAAGCGAAATTTAAAGCAGTCGGCCGTAATATATTCGGCCCATTCCGCACTATGTATTCAATCCAAAATGTAGCAGTGTCCATTGCGCTTAATGGCCGATCTCGAAATAGTTTCGAATAGTGTTTCGCATTTTTTCTGAAACGAAATTTAATTAATTGTAGATTTAGTTCGTTGATTGAATTTGAGTAGATTTACCTGTAATTTGAATCGCGAAGAATGGCATTCAAAGCTTCGTCTAATTTTTCCTCAGTTAGATCGTTCAAACAAAGCTTGATTGAAATATTTTTTGCAACGAAAGCTTCCACATTGCGCGGCTGATCTGCAAATAAAGGAATGCCAATCATTGGAACTCCGTAATAAAGAGCTTCCAGGCTTCCCATCAATCCTCCGTGAGTCATAAATGCTTTTGTATTGTTGTGCGCTGCAAAAACATTGAATGATAAATGTTTTAAAATTTACTTAAATTACGAATTGAATTTTAAAAATTTTAAAACCACGAACTAGTTAAAAGTGCGAATAATGGATTAAATAAAAAAACCTTTATACCTAAAACGGCTTGTTGAGGAATCCAAGGAACGGTTATTACATTGTCCGGTAAGCCAGGTAATAATTTATTCGTATCCGCAATTTTAATTAACACGCGAACTGGTGATATTTTTGAAAATGAAGCGTAAAGCACTTTTAAAGTCTTTTCAGGCAGTGATTCCACTATTACCATTGAGCCCAGTGTAAAATATACAACTCCATCTGCACTCTCATCCATCCACTTTTTCAGATTCTAAAAGTATTAATAAATTACAGTAATTACGTCAAAACGTGACTTGGACATTAGTATGGAAAACTACTATTGCTGCACGAACGCTAATTAATTAGAGTCGTTATAATGCCTAAAAAGAAATATTGCAGGCAATTAAGTAAATTGTATTATCGACAGTTGTACATTTAAATTTTTTTATTCAAAACGCGTTAACGACATGCATGAGGAATAGCTATCATTAACATAAATAAAATTTTCGTTAATAAAAAGTAAACCAGTGAAAAAATTGATATTTACCGTTGATAACTTTGACGTACTTTCTTCCACGTGCAAACCACCTACTTGTACAAGCGTAGGCAACACTGGTTTTACACCAAAAAGAACTGGGTGACTGTTCACTAAGGTCAATGCCACGCTCCTCTCCACTTCTCTGATGTTTGGTACGTTCGGATTTATGTACTTCCTCATTGCTTGCGTTTGATATTCTTCTGTGTTTGCGTGGAACTTTCGTACTTCGTTGTGATATATTAGAGTATTTTTTAGCCTTTGCCAAAAGTTCATTTGTCCAAAAGCCATAAACAAGGCATTTGGAACGACAGCTGGGTTGTCGTTATTTCCCGTGAAGTCGCTTACCCAAGGATATTCTACCGCTGAAGATGCTGCAACTACCGGTATATTAAGATGATGACCGATACCCATGAAGCAATTAGCTCCGAAAGCCTACAATTAATTATTTAGATTTGTTAATGATTATCATAATAATTATTAGAAAGTGTTGAATAAATTATCTTTAACGCTCTCATTTTAGATCGTGTATGATACTATCAAGTAAGATAATATTACTTATCTAACTGGATTTATATTTAATTAATAACCTCGGTGATTAGAACATCGTATGGTGGATCCTTCGGTGGATTTTTAATAAGGTTTTGCATTTTCTCTAGCCCCATTAAGTCACATAATCTATTGCCGTACGTTGTCGCAACGTGATGTCCAACGTTGTCTGCCATTCCCAAGACAAAGTCTATAGTAAAGCTATTAACAAGTGTTTCCATAGATCCAGAAAGATTAACGACAACGTTATAATTTGGAGGCGGCTTCTTTACGGGGAAATTGGCTACGACATCAACTTGATGACCACGCTTTGCTAATCCTACCATCAATGCCTCAAACATCATTTCGTGGCTGCGGGAATTCAGTGGAAAGATTCCTAGTATTCTGTAGGCACTGTTTTCACGGAAAGCTGCCGCGGTGCACATTAATAATAGTATAAATTTGATCATTGCGACAACTTTTTATGCTATTCGTTGGATATTGAGCACTTTAGAAAATCGATGTTTTTAATGAAAGTAGTATAAAATACGTTGTAAAAAAGGCTAATTCTATGCTTTGTTATAAAAGATACCGTTTCACTTTTAACACACAAGTTACATGACAAGTATTAAAAGAAACTTTAGAAATGCCAAAACCACTCGTTTCGTCAAAGTTAAAAAAGAATCTGATAAAAAATAACGAAGGAAAAATCAGGAAGTCATTTAACTGCTACTTATTACGCAATTGTAACGCAGTGGTATATTAAGTGATGCATAATTCAAACTTGTGAAACAAAATAACAGGCAATTGAAAATGTTGTTGTGTCAGCTGCCAAGAATTTCTAAAAATATGTTGAGATATGAACCGAAGAAAATTGGTAACAAGATATCATGATATAATGATATGTATGAATAGTATTAAATTATCTTAACATCTTAAATTATCCTATCGTAACAAGACGATATTATGAAATGGATAAATAAACGAAAAAGTAACGCATATTCAACGACTTTTAAAAAAACGTATAAATAATTTCACTTATAAAAATATAAAACTATATATGGTTAAAATTGGTTTCATTTGCCAAAGCAGGTCTTGTACATCTTGTAACGAACAAAACCGTATGACTCACCTCTCGCAGAATTATAATCCATTTGCGGTGGTCTTCAGGATCGTTACACATGTGATTTTAAACGGCCGTACACCCACATCTTCTTGCATAACGATACATCCGCATAAACGACGACAGTGACGCGCACAGCCGTCGCGCAACCATTACGGTCACTCGTACGCCACCCCTGCGGCGGTACGTCTACATGCAATTCCTCCTTTCTAAACGCAGCAGAACCGAAGAAAAGCAGAGGCTGCTCGGGTTAAACCCTCGGCTGGGTGAAAGGCCACGGATGAGAGAGAGAGAGAGAGAGAGAGAGCGAGAGGGAATGGAGATGGAGATAAAGAGCGTGCCGGCCGAGTGTATTTTGCGAGCGAACATTTTCCGTCTCCCTACGCCGGAGAAAAGGTGTGTTTCCTCACTTTCATCCTTTGCTGCACACCGAGCGAGCAGGACAAATGTTCTCCCGCGATTTCTCCTTTTCTCCGCCGGGAGAGTTTTTTTTTTCTCTCTCTCTCTCTCTCCCCGCGCGCTTCTTTAGTGGGTGTGTACCTACAGAACGAGAGAGCGAACGATAAACTACGCGTGCTTCCTTCCGCCGCCTGCTTTTTTTTGCGCCTGCTTGCGACCGGTTTTATGCTTTCTTATATATTATATTCGCCAGGGAATTTATTGTTGGTATGAGGGCTTCGCGCTGAGGGTTATAGCTTGGCTGAGCAAATGTTCTGCAAAAAGGGACTTTTGACTTTTGTTGGCTCGGAGTTGAGAGTCGAAGTTTGATGGCTGTAAGTTTTGCAGAGGCTTGGAATTTGGAGTATGGATTTTGAATGAGCTGGAAGTCTCCTTTGTGTGCATTTCGGGTTTTGAATAATGTTTGCAGAAGTAAAAGCAGTCTGAAAATATATATATTTTGTTAAATATAAAATAAAAAGCTATACAAGGTAGGATTTTATAGTATTTTTTTTCTTTATTGTTATCGAGTTCAAATAATGTCAACAACTATTTGCATATAGTTCTAAAAGCATGACATATATCTATTACTCATTAGTATTGTAATAAGTGAATGTAACATCAAAGCAAATCTCTCTGTGCACGTAGATACTCAAAGCTTTAGTAGTTTACATTACATAATATTAAAGTGAAATTTCATACGCAGTAAAGTCTTGCCTTTTCATTTATCTAAAATGAATTCCAACTTGGAATGTAATTCAGTGCTGCTCCAGTATCTTTATGAAATTCGGAAGAATAGATGTTGTATGATTTTATCCAATTTTATACGTATATAAAACGTAAATTCTAAAATTCTTCACTTCAAACTGACTTTCGAACCAACAATTGCGCCGTTAAAAAATCACCAATAATTAGTTTGAAACAAAACCCCATCGACAATTCCCATCCCACTTTCCCGGAAGGCCGCAAGATCATGTCATCCGCCTGTCCTTCACCTTCCCCGCGAAGAAAGATAACAGGCAGCGTCCCCGGGCAACAATAAAACGTCTCGGAATTTTCACTATACATTCAATTCCCGTCACCTCTTCGGCATCGCGCGCGCGCGCAAGATAAAACGTCGGGGATCGGCGCCGAGTCAGGAAGGAAGATTAGGCGCGCACGTAGGAAGACGTCTGAGGCTCCGAATAAGGTCACGCGCGGCGCTTGAATTTAGAATAAACCCCCTTCCGGCCGGCTTATCCGCGAGAGAGAGAGACGCGACCGCGATGCTTGACGAGCGGAAGCTATCGATGGCCCCGTCTAAGCGAGACGTCAGCCAACCCTTATGACGTTTTCTATTCTCGAGCAAGGTGCATTTTCCCGAGCTCGATTCTGCATGCGCGAAGCTTGCGAGGCAGACGTTACGGTGGAATCGCGGCCTCCGCGCGTCGTGGAGAATTCCGTTGGAGTTTACTGTTGCGTTAATAATAAATTATAAGCGAGTGATAAACGGCGATTTGATTCGTTTTAATTTTTTACGATTTGCTGAAGGTCGTAAAATATATATAGTAGTACTTTTTCTTTAGAATACGTTATAATTCATACGATGAAATTTAAATAAGTTCGAATTAAACCACGGGTTTTTACTCTAATTTATTAAGGTTAATGAGAATACGATATGAGGTATGTATAAACTAATTTAGGGATTCAACAATTGTGAATCATTTTCTTATAATTATCCTCTTCTCGTATGTACGGTGCAGTTAAAATCCATAATGCTCGTTTATTACAATCTAATCACAATTGTCTCTCTATTCGCTTTTCAAATTATTATCCAACAGACAAAAGAAGGATGCAACAACGAAAGCCCCAAATTTCGTTGATCAGTGCACGAAAATATTCGTTTGGAAATTTCAGGCTTTCCATCAGCGCCAAAGCCCTGCCCATTCACTCGACGCATCGGCTGAATCTTTCATTCGCATCCCCCCCTCTCTCTCTCTCGGCCGTATAGCTTCCTTCCTCTGTTTTCCTTTTATCAATCGCTCGCGCAGACAGCCGCGTCCGACGAGGCAAGAGCGAGGATTTTTCGCCTCGTCCGCATGCGCGGCTCTGCATTCGCAAGCGCGCCTCGCTCGCGCTTTTCGAATAATTGATCATACGGATAATGATATTTGCAGTTTATCGACGTGTGCGCGCCTCGCTGTCCGCGCGATGAATTCTTCATTCGTCACGTTGACGCGTGCAGGTAGCCCCCCCCACGTCCCCCCTACGCCGCGACGAATAGGGACGCGGGCTAAATATACTCTGCGGTTGATTAAATCAGACCGCGAGCTTTCCCGCCCTCGGCCTTTTTTTTTCTTTTTAAGGGTTCTGCATTTTTTATGGAGTCTCGAAATTTTCAGACTGCAAATTGGCTAATGGATTAAGCTGCAGTTGAGCTGTTATTTTTTTTTTGCAATTTTTGGTAAGTATTTGTACTCCTGAGAAAGTTTATCGTTTTGAATGTCTATTGGGTTAAAAACGAGATTGGACTGCGTTTTGTTTGAAAATGCACTTTAATTTATTGCTGATCTATGAAAGGTAAATATTGGAAAATGAAAATAAAATTGTTTATGTTTGTACACTTTAAAAACTTTATTACGCGAGACGAATTTACCTGTTATTTCACTTTCGCTTATCGCTTTAAATAATAAATCCATTAATAGAATTCGGATAAGTCGGCAAATAATATTCAGTTATTTGAAAACGCTTACTCCACAGTCTGATACGGCCCCTTTAAACATTTAAAACTATATATATTCAGTCTGTCTCGCATTTCTCATCGAATTCCTTCCCTCTTATTAAAAATTACAACCGAGGGCAGAATAAACTTTCCATTAAAGTATCAAGATTAACCCGAACGGACGCCGGGTAATTAATGAAAAAACTCGGTAATCCCGAAGCCTCCCGCCCCGGGCGGAAAAATGTGGCCGCTGGAGGCCGGCCTCGCCTTTTGTCGAAACTCGGCCTGGTTATTAGCCGCACTCACGTAAAGAGAGCGGCCCGAAATATTCATAAGCGCGCGACCTCGATTCTCCGCTCTGCAGCAGCAGCAGCAGCAGCAGCGGCAGCAGCAGTCGCCGTCGCGGATATCGTCGCGCGAAAATTACGCATATCTCCGGGGCGAGTCGAGGGATCCCGCGCGTACCTGCATATAAAGACCGCGAGGATTCGGAATTCCCGGCGGGCTTAATGGACGAGATCGTTACTCCGCGCGTCGTCGCTGATGTCAAAGTGGCTCGAATTTTCCAGCCGCGCGCGCGCGCTCTTTTGTCTTCCGTCGCCGGGAGTCCCCGCGGGACGGAGGCTGCCGAGTGTGCGTTGCGGTTGTCGCTCGACGTTGCGTCCCTTTACTTTCGAGAGGCGCACTGCGAGGTTTTGCGAGAGCGGGCTGATTCGATTTTACTCCCGCGCTCGCGCGCTGATGGGCTGCGGGCAAAATTGTTGCCGAGGGCCACTGCCTCTGTCTGAATTGCGTTTGAAGGGAGTTTTCACGTTTGGCCGAAGGGAGAGATCGATTTTGGATATTTTCGCTTTGTTTTCAGGTGATGAGGGAAACTGGGCTACAGGGGATAGTACATTCGAAAACTGATTGGGCCTTTAAAGAAATAGCATATTTTAAAGAGGAAATGTTGGTTTTAAATGTTTTGTCAAACTTTAAATGCAACGTGCCGAAAGTTTTTAAGAGACCGAAATAATTTTTCACTGAATCTTCAACTCAAATGCAAACTGTCAAATCGCGACTTGAACCAAAAGATAAAAACACTTCAATTTCTTCACGAAATGTTCAATCAATCAATTAAAAACTACGGAGAAGCGATAACAAACTTTTTATCCTCAAATTAGCATCAGTTTAACGTGCCCCGGAACTGAAATGGGCCTCGTTTTGTCGCGGTGCCGCTGCACTTTATAAAACACGACAGCCCAACGACAAGCCCTTATCGCGATGAATTAAGAAACGTCGCTCTCGTAGGCTTCATTGTTAAAGTGTAACGAGAGAGGGGACCGAAGAAAATACTTTTCCTCCATTACCGTTCCGAGAGGCCGGCTGTGCTCTCTCTCCTCCTCCTTGTAACAATGCGTCAATCTTTATTAGGGCGCGTTAAATGCGGAAACAGACGTGATGGGTTATAGGAAAAACGTTTCTTTCGGGAGGTGCGGAGAGGATTGGAATAGTTAAACGGAGCGAGGGAAGTTTTTAATGGATTTTCGTAATCTAGGTCTGAAAGTGGAGTTGTAAATAAAAATT
Source organism: Ormyrus nitidulus (assembly GCA_900474335.1). Classification (NCBI taxonomy): domain Eukaryota; kingdom Metazoa; phylum Arthropoda; class Insecta; order Hymenoptera; family Ormyridae; genus Ormyrus; species Ormyrus nitidulus. Next base: position 16,064 of record UCOL01000498.1, read on the forward strand.
TGCAGAAAAATATTGAAGTTGTTGGTAGTTGCTTTTATTAGAAATGAAAAGAATACATTTGAAAATCACAATTAACGGAGTAATAATGTCAAGACTGTCATAAATTTAAAAATATTTTTAAAGTAAAACTGTTTTGCTCTACGATCAATCTCTAGAGATAATATATCGAATCAGGGACAAAATTATCTTGCAATCATTATTTATAATCGACTTTAAATTGTTTAATCTCGCAGCAGCGAAACCAATAACAAGATTGTAATTGAATTTAGATATCATTTTGATAGCACGTTGAATTAACACCTAATGAAATCACATCTAGTCTTTGCAATGCCGATTCAGTATTTGAATATTTTCAAATAATAATAGATATGTCATTGGACAAAGCTGCTTATTAAATTTATATTCGATACAGCTTTACTCTCGATTCAAATCAATTCACCGCTCCACAGTAATTAAACTTTCTATAAGCGATGCATAAACCGCACATAAAATTGAGCTAATTCTTAGCAAGAAAATAATCAGAAATCAAATAAAACAAACATATTAAGCTCATTATAAGACGCGAAGATTAATCCGGATCAAAAGACGTAGACGCAGTAATCTCATAGTAATCAAGTTATCCGCGGTACATTAAGTGTCAATCTGGCAAACAGAGGATATTCTCAACTCGAGTATACATATTAATCCGTCTGCATATACCTGTACAAGTGCAGGCAATATATATGTATATGTGCGGAACGTATTCTTGATCGTACGCCTAATGAATGATAATATTGCTCGGGCAATTATGATTCTAGCACCTGTGAATACCGAAAGATGGAAACCTGTTTCGGTGAGAAATAGACTTTTTGCCAATGCAATTTGTTCTGCACATAAAAATTTTGTTTAGCTTTTTTGATAATTTAAAGAAGTCTGGCGAGAAGGGTATAATTTAGATTTAACAAGATTGCGGGCTAATAAATTTGATCTTATTCAAGGTTATTAAGTTAATGGTTGCTTTCATAAATATCAAATTTCTACTTTTTTAGTAATTTAATGAAATTTTATAAGCACACTTTAAGAGAATTTAGTAAATAAATTTAGAAATAAATGTGGATTTCTTCAAAGAATATTGTTTTTTGAAATCGTCTCATAATTGCAATCACATTATTAAATATTCTGATTCTATTGAAGGATATTTTTCTCAAACGTTTCCGAACTAATAAAATGAAGAAATTAAAATATATCCCTTGAACTTTTACAAAAGAAATAACAACAAAATTCTCCTAAAAAATTATTATCGAATAAAATGCTCTTGACTTTGAATCGTAACAAATCTCAAAATTTTCAGTAACCGTCAATTCACTTTCCACGCTCCTAAACCAAATTCCCCAAAAATTCTTCAGTCAATTTTAATTGTTCACCAGAAAGCTCGTATTACCAAGCCGGCGCTAAATGCCCCGTCGAATACGCAACGAAACTCCCGATCTCCCGAGCGCCGGCAGATACACAGCCGAGCGATAAATCCTCGGGCCGACACTTGCGTTTTCCCTTCGCCATCGAGGCGGCGCCGTCATAGCCCGGGCCCGCCGCGGCTCACGTACGTCGCCCGAGCATCATGGCCTGTTGCTCACCTGTCCGCTCGCGCGCGCGCGCAGGTGCGCCTGTCGGACGCGTTTACGCGCTCGTTTGCCTTATCTCCGGCTCTCGAGCTTGATGCGCGCAGTGCCTCTTTCGTTGTGCGCGCGCCTAGATCGCGTGTACGGTTATGACTTACGTGGATTGCGCGCGAATTTTTTTTTTTATTTTTTTGATCGATTTTTGGCACTCCGCGCAGTTCGCTTCACCTTCGGTTTCGACCGAACGTTCATAATTTGTTATTATTTAAGATTGAATAATTTCATCTTTAAGCGATTTTAAAGTTAGTTGCACTTTTGATCTATTATAAATAAGTTTTTACAAAACTGGAGTAAAATTGAATGTAAAAAATGGCCTTTTCATGCTCGCGTAGCCGGTCTTATATACAAAATGTAAATTCAATTCTGGTAAAATGATGTCGGTGCAACTAAGGCGCGCGATCTAAAGTTTCTTTTTGGAACCAAATATTTGCTAATTTTATTCTCTTCGCTTTTCAATTTTCCAATGAAAATTGGAATTACAGAAACGCTCTTAACCCACCGCTTATAACACACCTCAAACTACAGCTTACAATTCCTCGGAAGCCCATTGAAATCAATCGAGTTTACCCCTAAAATCCAGCCCCCGTCCCCGATTCGCATTGGAAAGTCAGGGCTCGGAGCGCAGATCGAATGCGAAAGGAGCGGCGGGATACATAACGACAGGCGAACGCACGTTGCCATTGTCGTCGAGGCCCATAAAGTCGATGCGCGCCGCGCTGCCTAAATGGATATCCGCTTTCCGACAATGGACGCGGGCACTCGCCGCACTACCTATTAACGACCGGCCGTCCAAGACAATCGTTCGACGCGACACTCTTCTGTGCCGCGGCTTCTGTGATCAGAGCGATTTTTGTGTCGGCGCAGTCGTCGAGTTGGAAAATCGAATTTGTCGCTTTTGGGAGGGGGAATCGGGTTTCGGAGGGATTATTTCGTTTGATTTTATTGTTGTTTTGGCGATGTGTAAGCTTAATGCGCAGAACCTCTTTAAGTAAAGAGCATTGTTTATGGATGTTTTGACATGTATTTACAGTAATAATTTGACTATTTGAAGTTGTAAAATCCAGTTTTAACTTGATTATTTTAACAAGTTTTTTAATTTTTTTAAAACATCGCATTTCAATTCTATTTTTAACCGCTAGCGAACCGAGCCCCAACTTTTCCAATCAGCCGTCCCCAGAATCCACTCGCTTTTTTTTTTCAGCGAAGACAATTTTTGTAATTGCAAACGGCCCCATTGACGCGCCCATCATCAAAGTGTACTCCTCTCAGTCCTCCTCCGGTCCCCCTTCGCAATTCGTTCCGGTCGCGCGCACTTTCTGTTATTACGCGCGTTTAATTATGCAAATCGACCGGTCGCGGAAATCGATTACCGGGGCCTCGTCCTTTCTTTCCGCGAAAAACGCGCACGAATCATTACTCCGCGATGACTCCGTAATTTTATTAGAACACGCGAACAGCCTTCTGGTGACTTGTTGCTCCGCGCGGCGGAACGGCTGCGGGAAGTGCGTTCGCGCGAGAGAGAGCCGTGAAAATTACAAGCCGCCGCTGATGGCTCTCGCGTGGCTGCGTGAACGCTTCTTATTTATTTGATTGCACGCGCGCGTTTTTTTTTTATGTCGGCGGCTGAGTAACTGTATTGACGGATATCTTTGTAATTTTCCGGGGATTAAGGTAACGGGACGCGGTTTTCTAGGAATGCGGGAGATCGAAAAATAATTGTTAGGAAGTTGCTTGCGGGCTCGTTTTGTAAAAACTGTAGTAAGCGTATACCTTCGAAATTCGTAAATCGAGTAGCTGCTGGGGGGGGGGGGTTGTATCAAAGTTACGCTATCGGTAAGCGTGCGTAATTTGGCAAATTAATCAACATCCGCAAGGGTAAGTTTACCTTATCTACGTATTTACACCGCTTTCGAACTGGCTCTTTAATTTTCTCAGTGGATATAGGTCAGGTGTACTCGCGTAACGGCTGAGTTGACTGGAAATTCGACCTCAAGTTATAACTCGGGGGAAAAAAAATTTGCCCGAGAGGAGAACTGAACCTTCGGTTTCCAAGCAAAACTAATTATTCGGGTACCTTAGTTTCGAACTAAAGTACCTACTTGTGTTTACAGTGCTATTTTTCGGCATATTTCGAATAGTTCAAAAACTAAGTTCTGTAATTTATAAGCCGTTTTTCCCGCCGCGATTTGGCAAGCCGCAATGTAGTATAAAAGTCGACGTTAAATAACGTAACAAAAAAAATCGCATTACAAAACACTATATAAAAATTAATCCAACTAGAGCAGTAATCCAGAGTTTGCACTAGAATCTATCTCTCCAGCATCCGCAAAATTTCGATGACACCTCGCACTCGATACTTTTACCAGTGCAAAAGAAGAATTAGGCCGTTATCAGCGCGGAGTAAATCCCGTATTTTGCGCCAGCGAGTGAGCTTAATTCGGCTCGGAGCTCGGTTTTAGCGGGTCAGTCAGTGCTGGGAGGCTAAACCATCGAAGGGACTACTCGAGAGAGAGAGAGAGAGAGAGAGAGAAGCACGGCAGCGGCGGCTGCAGCCACGAAGGGAACCGGAAACGGTGTGATTTCGGATGTTTGCCGTCGAAGCGAACGATCGAGAACGAGCGAGAGGGACTTCGTTATGTTCGAGCTGCTGGAATTAATCGACGCTCGGCCGGGAATAATTGCACTTGTACACCGGGGGATTTAGCGGCGGGGAGGACGAAGATGGCTGCTGCCGCCGCCGCTGCTGCTCGCGTTATGGGGGCTTGGCGTTATTTAGCCTCCGCAATTCGCTTTTAATGGATCGGGAGGGAAGCCGGGGGCCGTCGCGGAAAAAGCTTCTGCTGCGAGAAGCAGCAGACGGCGTAATTGATTGTTTGATGCGTCGTCGCTTTATTGACTTCATTCTCTACGGATTCGAGAAAGCCTGCCTTTAATTGCGCGCGAATTGCGGTTGCTTTATTGTTCATGCGCTTATACTGCCAAGTTTCTTGGTCGAGGCGTACTTCGGAACGACTTGTTCAATTTTTATACGACCTTTTGCCTTTGTTAATTTTTAGAGGATACAAAATTTTTAGAAAGTTTATTTTCAGGGTAAAAAATTAACGGGAAAAGAGTTAAAAGGTAGTTGATTAATTTCCTCTTTCAAAATCATGTAATTTTTATAGAATAATTAGGTATAAATTCTGCCTGTTAATATTTAGTACTGCTAAGAAAACTACTAATCAACTTTTTATTTTGCATCAAGTCTAAAAAGTTCCGCGAACAAAACGCCGTAACATCTAAGCGAATACAATTACTTGACAGAACATGTTAATCCAATTGTTCCAACTGATTTGATACCCGTCAATACCCTAATTTCCCAAGAAGCAAAGCGACGCGCACAAGGCAGGCCCCGAGAGCATCCGATCTCATAAGCGCATCGGTCGATTGACTTATACCTCGAGGCTCTCCCCCATTCTTCTTCCTCCTTCGGGAGAGGAAAACGACGGCGAGATCGTCGGCCCCCTTTATTGGCGCGATTCAATCGGCCAGATTAGAGACATACGCGAGACGACGACCAACGTCTCGGTGGCTAAACTCACTTGGGCCGAATCAAGCCGGGATTCTCCTTTTCTAGGCGGGAGATCGAGTTTTCGAGAAAAACTGGTACACGCCAGCCGGAGATAAGCCGATCGATGGAAAGATAACCGGCGCAATTGCACTCGCTCCCCCTCCTCCCCCCTCGCTTTTTCGAGTGCTCCTCGCTGGTCCGGAGTGTATATGCTGCTTGTTTCTTTTTATGAGACTCGCTCTATCTCATTGTCTTGCGGGCGCTATTCGCCTTCCGCTTCCTAACTTCGTTTAGCCGTGTTTTTCATCATTTTAGTCTTTTGGTGATCCTTCTTTCGGCTTCTCCGCTCTTATTTCTTTCTCGTATAGTTGTTACTTGAGCGGATTACGGAGCGAGTGAAATATATCTTTAAGTAGTTTTTCGCTATTCATTTATAAAGGTCGCAAGTTTTTAAATAGACATCTCGGACGTTTTATTAAATATGAATTTCTTCAAAAAATATTAGTCATTGATTCGAAATAAATATGCTTTTTAATGATTTTCTTCAAATTTACTTTCTTTCGTTTTACGTATAATAAGATTTACGTATAATAAAATTGTATACTTCTCCTGGTCTTTCACTCTATTTCTTGATCCAGTTGCATAACTCGCACACGACGAATTCAAGCGACCGTTCCGAAAATTGATTATTACGCGTTCGGTTTAACTCGAAGAATGTAACATTCCCAATAGCGCTCCCAATGGTGACAAAGGCACTGCTGGCAGATGTCCTGCGACTCTTCCACTCAATACTCGCACAGTCAAGCGCAGGGCAATATACAGCCGGAGCAAATTAATTTCTGTTCGAACAATGAACGAGAGAGAAGGTGACACGTAGCGCGAGGCTATTTGCCGTCTGCTCGCGAAGTCCATTATAAAACCGGCCGGTATAATTAATAAAGCGTACCGGCGCTGCCCGAGACAGTTTTTATTGTTCTCGGGTGCAAATGTGCCGCGAGAGTGTTTGCCGCTTTATCGATTGCTAAACGAGCTCCCGCCAGCGGAGAGAGAGAGAGAGAGAGAGGGATTACTTGCCGGATGGACTGCCGCCTCGCATAAATGCGTATCGAATTCCGAAGATTTTACGTTGTGTGTACTCTGTATTATGGATTTTAGCGTCTGTGCCCCATTGTTCTTGAGAGTCCGTTTTAAGAGGGAGAATTTACTGATCGTAAAAACGCGAGACAGGATAATTTAAGTATCTATTCAGGTCAAAGGCTTAGAATGATGTAGTTAAGATTTTTAAAAATGAAAGTCTTACTTTGTTTAGATTTAGCAGATTGATAATTTGATAAAGTGTTTCTTTACTTTGCGGTATTGCATTGTTTTGTGGTAACATACGTACACGGAGAAAAAAAGAGAAAAAAAGTATTAAAAATTATACTTTACTTGTACAGTTACTGTGGGTAGACTTTTATTTTTAAATAATGTACTCAATCGAATTGTAGAAGAATATTAAAATAATTTGAGGTAATTCTAGAATCAAGTCCACCAAAAAATGTCTGCAGAATATATTTCTCAGAATTCTTAGAGTTGTTCTGTAACCCCTTAAAGACCGCATCATTCTTCCGGACTTTTTTATTCGCAAATGCAGAAATCCGCCTTCCGCGTCGTAGCCACTATCATTCATTCACGAGTAACCCGCATTTTCCACGCGCCATCAATTACAGCGGCGTCTCTCGTCGTATACGTACGCACGCGAGTTCATGAACGAAGTACTCGCGCCCAGGCCACTTAGTCCACAAGAAAGAAAGAAAGTAAGTAAGAAAGAAAGAAAGATTGCCCCTCGGGCTGCAGCGGCGGCGGCCTCGTCACGCATCTTCGTCAATGAGTCGGCGGAAAAGCGCGCGAGAGTCGAGCACGTGTTCGTGCTTTTCCCGTCTCATTATTTCCTTTGCCGCGCCAGTGGTCTCCCAAGTTCGTTGTCTTGCTCCGCGGGTTCGTTCCACTTTTCTCGAGGAAGCGAGGCGACGTGGCGGAGACGGATTTTCGTTGACTTGCACAACGCTCCGCGGCTTCGGGAGCGAAATCTGCTCCGAGCCGAGTGGGAGGATAATAGCGGGGGAGTACCTTTTGACAGAGAGTTTTTGTAGGAGGCTGAGAGTGCCGGCGGGGGGAGGGGTGAGATGTGTACTCTTGTAGAGTCGGATTAATATCCATTGCTTTTTGGTCTTCGTTTTGAAAGCCTTTTGAATGAAATGGTCTATTTTGTTGAAAATAGCATTAATCTTTATTTTAAAAAAGAATTTGGAAAAATTTTTAAAAGTAGAAATTCATGAAAACTGTAGGTTTATCTACCTTTTACGTAAAATTTCAGGGTGTTAGATTTGTATTATTTTATTTTTCAGATTTTCCTACCTAGGATTAAAAAATTTTTCTTTGACAAAAATTTCTAACGTTTTTAAATTTGTTAAAATAAACATTAAAATTTTTAGAGAACCTTTTAAAATTTTTTTAAAAATATTATTTAGTATACGTTAATTAACTTAATTAATAATAATAATTAATTAATAATTAATAATTTGTTTAATGTTAACGTATCAGTTTTATTAACGGCTCTCAAAATTTCAAATTTTCTAAGTAACGAGCGAAAATTCGTGTAATAATTAAACATAAATTCCTTAAATTATAAACCACATTTTCCAAGCCAATTACACTTTTACAAAGGACTCTCCGGTCCTTTTAACAAGTTCCCTAATTTTCTCCCTGGAAAAAATCCTGCGTACATTCTGAAAAAACTGAAAAGCTCCAAAAATCTCATTAAGCTAAACAAAAAAAAAAAAACAAAAAACAACAGCCTCGGCAATTCCTGCCGCCTCCACTTTTTTGCTCCTTCCTTCGCGGCGCACTTCCATTATCGTCCCTCTCCAATTAAAGTCACGGCGGCAAGAAAGAGAGCGAGCGAGAATTTCGCCCCTTTATTTCCCCGACAGTACCGGAAGCCGACGTCAGGTAGGTTGACACGCGTGCACTTGCAGTTTCATTGTCATTCCGCTCCTAGTTCAATTTGTCGACTCCCGTACATAACGATCGCGAGGGGAAAGGGTGCTGCTCCTGGAGAGACAGCCGGGAAAAGGTTGCAAAAGGGGGAGGGGGCACTGTTGCGGGACATTGACGCATCCGCTGATAATAATAATGACGAACAGGTCGATCTTGCTTTCCTGGCCAATTTTCTAACCTTTCGTTTCTGCAGATACTATCTGTTCTGTTCGCGGAACGAGTCTACGTGTTTTCAATCTGGTCTTTACAATTTTTTTCAAGAAACTTTTAGTCCTTTTTATGGAGTACGTTTATAAATTATTTGCAACTCGCAGAGTTTTTCTTGCGAGCCAAAATATTGATTAATTTTATTAATTAAAAATTAATAAAAGATTATCGATTTGTTTTTAACTAATAATTAATTCTTAATTCTGTTTCAGGTAAGTTCTCCATTTACTACTGCGTTTATTGAAAACTATTTTTTCGTAAGTAAACTTACTGACGTCTCAATATTATTTATAAGTTCAAAGTTGTCATGTAAAACACAGTCAAAGCACGCGGTTACGATGTGTAATAATTTAATGAAGATTTTTAAGACTTTTACGTTTTGCTTTTTAATTAAAAATACTGGGAATTGCACTTTTTTATCCGTGTTTAAAATTTTTGAGTCTTTCTTTTTAATTAAAATGACTAGGAATTGCATTTTTTTTAACATACAGGGGTCAAGAGGTAGATATTTAAATAAAAATAAATATTTAATAAAATTTCTATATATAGAATCTCTTTAAAAGCCGTAACACTAATTAACAGTAAAGTTTTACAAGTTTAAACCAATTTATTACTTTTCAAATGCTTTATATTTCGTAAGCAGTGCAGTATAAAATTAAATTTTCATGCTAACGAAAAAGCACCGCCAAATATTTTAAAAATAGAACACCCGACTAATTATAACAATCGAGCAACAAGTGCAGTACGAAGTATCCTCATTATGCAGCTTAGCGAAACTTGCTCGAGTTATGATGATGACGAACAAGGGTAGGCGAACTTCGACTTGCGGAAACAAAATTTCTACATGACCCGGATAAAAAGTTCGCATTCATCGAGGGCCGTCGAACGTTTTATAAATGCTTCTTTTACATTCAAAATTTTATTCTGAATTTATGCAATTCTGAAAGAGTATTGTCGATAAAAAGTATCTTCATATGTTTTGTTCCAATAAATAGAATAAATACTTACGGTGATTAACTAAACCTTATAAAACTATTAAGTTATTACCATAATAGATAATTTTACTTTTGTTTTTGTGCATCTTTGCATAAATTTTTACATTCAGGTTCATTAAAATCGTCTAAAGATACCACTACGGTGTAAATTAAGGAGTTTTCAAAATTCAATTTCTTTATCGAATAACCATTTTTATACCCTCCGAAAAAAACTCAAAAAAAAACAGCTTACACGTTCCACCGCCATCACCGTCCAGCTCCGAAAAAGCAGTTTAGTCCAAAAAAAACGCGGAAACAAAATCCCAGCTACAAGAGTCTACATGTCAATTATCGCTGGACTAATCCCCCGAACAAAACTCAACAAACTCCTGGAGCGAGTATATAAGCGAGCGCGATCGCGAGTACGGAAAAAAAAGGGAATCGTTTGTCTCGGGAGATTACCCCGGGCCGGATTACCGAAAAGTTGCTCGGCCGTCGTTTACGAGAGACAACAAAGGGAGAAACTCTCCGGAAGCTATTAGACGACTGGACCCCTTGCCGAAAAACCGGCCGAAGGAGAGGAGAATCGTCCGGATCCTCTGCTACGTGTATATATAAATTTACGAACATCCTACTGTGTATTTACGCAAGGAAATTAACGGAAGAGGCTCGCTGATTTTGACCTAGATTTTGTTCTAAAAATATATGTCTGCTTTTAATGGCCGCGGGCTTTAAAAGTTTTACTTTGTTAATTATTAAATTAATTCAAACTTTAAAGGGAGGAATTAACTTTGGACGAGCATTGAAGTTTTTTCTTAAACAAGTACACTTAGTTAATATTTTAATTAAGCGTTTTTAATTAAATTTGAATTTTCTCGTCAAATTATTATTTTCACGATATTTCAAATTCCAGTAGAAATGATATATATATTTGCATAGTAACGCAGCCTGCAGAGAAATTTAGATCCACAGCCTTGCAGCTTCACACCCGAAACCGGCCAATTTTCAAAAGACTATTTCCGATTCCGCCCGAAATTCAAAAAACCCCTCATTTTACGCCGCAGACGCGTTTTTAAAAAGGCTGCTGCGAGAACGGCTAGGGTCGTGTATATTTATTAACAAGCTCAAGCTGCGCCCCTCTCCGCGATGCGCGCGGATTTCAAAATCCCCCCCGAGGGATATTTACCGAATTCGAAATGTGCATATCGGGGTGTTAAGGTATTACCGCCCAGGGGCTATGCGGTTGCCAGGGAACTTTCGGAAGTGGGTCATTGGTTATGCCGTGGACCGAGTCGTAATTTTCCGAAGTTTCATTTCGAAGGTGATGGGGTATTAATCGCCCGGGCGGGAGGTAAAGGGGACCGGCGGCGAGGGAAAGAATAGGCTTTTGAGCTATTTATTACTCTCGGAGGGGGTCGAGGGAAAAGCGTAAATGCCGCCGGTACTGGGAATTTGAATATTGTAGGCTCTCTGGTGGCTGTCGACGTGTACAGTCGTCGTACGGCCAGGGACGAGTACTATTTTACTTTATTGCTAAAGATCGCGTCACGTAGGGCGTACGTGTTGATTCCGCCGAGGGTAGTTTTGTTTTCGAAGAAGGCATAAAAGATTAGAAACTTTCGCAGAGGTAGTACAGCCATTATTTGTTGTCGAATATTTCATTTTTGCGTACGAAATCATGAGAAAGATTTGAAAACTCGTTGAAATAAAGTAATGACGTCTTTTACGGAACTAGATGTATTCTACAGCCAAAATAGATTTCAAGTCAAACGGAACAATAGCCGGCTAACGAGATCCAATATCTCCCGCAAATAAAAAGTGCAAGCTCTCCACCAGCCCGAGTTAAGATTCCAGCGCCGAGCGATCGACGTGCCGTTACGCTTCTTGCCAAAATTAACGCTCTCTCTCTCGGCGGAGCTTCGTCGGGCGCCTCGCCTCGCAGTAAATAACTCGGAAAACAAGTATATGTAGGGTTCGATCGGCGGGAGAGAGAGAGAGTCGCGCCGCGTCCAAGAGCAATCGAGAAAGTCCCAGCCGCAGCCGCACACGTAAGAGATTTCCCGCGACCGTCGTCGGGGAGGTAAAGAACTCGGGAAAGCCTTTTGGAGCGGAGCCAGGCGCGATTGTCGGAAATTCACGGCGAGCACGTCCCTGCCCCCCGACTCCCCACGCTGATCCTTCGCAGAGAGAGAGAGAGAGAGAGAGAAAGAGAGAACAAGCTGCAGCTCACAAAGGACCGTCGGCCGCCGACGTCGTGGGTGCAAGTGCCTCCTATATGGCTGGCTTAGAGTGCTGAAGGAGGAGAGAGAGAGAGAGAGGGAGAGAGAGAGAGAGAGAGAGAGAGGAAGGAAGGATGATTGATTCTTTCGGGGACGTTTATTTTCCATTGCTTTACCGATCGGGCTGACGTTCGTGAAAAATTGATTGCCGCCGCTGACTTTTGAGACACTTTGTTTATGTGAACGGGTAACGCTTTGTTCATCTTTTGTCTCAAAATGGCTTTTAAAACGCTGGAGAGTACGAGGGAACTTACAGCGTTCTTATTCTTTGATTTAAAACGTTCTTAGGTGAATCTGCAGTCTCATGGTTCTAATTTTACTTTGAGCAAATACCCTTTACTTAAAATTCATGAGAATTGAACGATCAGATTTTCTTTTAAAACTTTAATAAAATTGTAATGACAACTATTTTTAATTACTTTTATTTATAATAAAGTTTTGATGTATAAACAATGGATTTATTAATTTTAAAATTTCAAGGCATATACAGCATCTTTCGTTGGAATACTTTTTATTAAAAATTGGTTATTGGAAAAGTATAAACAAAGATCTTTTGATATCTATTTTATCAATTCTTTGAATTCCTTTAATAAACAAATTCTCGAAATTCGAAACAGTCACGCCGCGGCACTTCAATAAATCGCTGTTATTATAAGAAAACTAAAGTCAACCAAAAACCCTGCAATTTAAAAAAAATAAACCACGACCCCACTAAAACAGCAGAGAGCAAGAGGCATTAAAGCCCGGTCAAGACTGAAAGTACGCTTCCAGGACACCCTAAGCGTACGGATAAAGGGCCCGGCGCACTTTTATTTTTACTCCTCGTCGGTCGCGTAATTGGACCTAACGACTTGATTAGGGAAATGTCGTCCGCGTGGGAGGACGAGGCTACTACGTACTTTGTTGACGGAACGATCGGCGGCTCGGTAATTCGCTCGGGGACTGGGTCATTCGTAAAAGAGGCTGTCGCCTTTTTTGGCCGGCACTCTGCGCTCGTTAGTTGCGGTGATTTTCAGTCTGGATTCGGAGTTAATGAGGAGGCGATGATGAGGTAATGAGGCCTGCTTTTATTGAATGCTCGTTTAGAGGTATTTTGGATTCTATTGAGGTTTGACAGGTTCGAGGATGAAATTGTTTTCTATTGAGAGTATTGGAATTGAGCTTGGGAGGAATGACTTTACTTTCATTTCCGGTACTTTTAAATTGGATTAGAATGTATTATAGAACTGTTTGGTGGTACAGTAATTCATTCAATATTAAACTCCTCGTTTCTTCATCATCTGAATAACAATTTTTGGGTAAACAAGTTTCTTCACCGAGATAGTTACGAAACAATAGATTCAGAAGCGATTAATTTGAAAAAAAATTTCTCGAAATAATTTGCAAGCCCGATAACGAAACAAAAACGTATATAAATATTAAACAGCAATAATCTTCGTATTCCCAATGAATGAAAAAGGAGAGGAACGTCCGAGATAACAAATAGAGCACTATATTGAATACGAAAATATGAATATTCAGGCGCTCAGGAGAACACCGGGAAAAAAGTTCCGGGAAAACTGCAGAAAAAACACGCGCAACGAGACAAGCGACACGCTCGTCCGAAAGAAAGCGAAGCTCGGAAGCTCTGATGAAGATTTGCAGGGTTTTAAACGGAAGCGTCGGAGAGGCTTACACGTTCGTGCACGTTCGCGTCCCTTCTCGATTTCCTCGGTTGTTCTCTCTCTCTCTCTCTCCTGCCTGGTTTGCATTCGGAATTATAATGCCGGGCGCGAGGAGAGGGAGGGGGAGGGAGGAGAGGGAAAGGAAGTAAATTCAGGGGATTAATTTATGAGGGTCGCGCGCCTCGGACGCGCCATTAATCCTTTAACCCGGCGGCCGAAAAATTTTTATTCCCAATTTCACGCTCGCGACTCGGCCATTGTCCCATTAAACTTCAAGGACACACTATATGCGCCCGAGGAAAAAGAGAGAGAGGCGCCGAGCGTCGCGTCCTCCCTTCTTTGATTAATGCCGCCACTTTTCATTTGTCATATTTTATGACTTTTAAAAAAGTTTTCGCAGCCGCGGCCCTTCCGAGCTCTTAGATAATGGCGGCCCGAGGAGTCGAGGTTTGATTGTTTTATTTGTCGCTGCCGTTCGTTCGCCGGCGATGCGTGCCGGAACACGCGACGGGGAAGGGCTTCTGGAAGGGCGCTGCTCTCGAGAGATTTTCAGTTGTGCAAATTTGGCTAATTTGATGGGAGTGTTAATTGCGTCTGAGTGGCGTGTAATTCGAGGGATTTAAATAAAGGTACAATTGTTATGTATTGTTAACTTTTTCATCATTGAAAAATTGATCCGAGCGAATAATATCTTTTCGAATAAAAATAAAAAACGATTTACTTTGCAAAATAAACGCTCTTATAAGATTTTTTTTTTGAAAAATTCATAATTCCGCACTCAACACTTTATATTTATCCACAAACATCTTGCAAATTCAAACTCCCCCATCAGCCGGAACTACAGCACCGTGGAGTCTAAAATTTAAAGAGCCATGTTACAACGAACCTAAGTACTTTTTTAGATTTAGACTCGCGAAAGTGCGGCTAAGGCGTCTCTATATATAACGTCCGTGTTGCGCTTGGCGATAAAATCGCCGACGTGCGGGTGGGGGGAGATGATCGATAAAATTTTTATTTCCCCGAGGGTGCACCTTCGTGCAAAGACAAACAGCGGCCGCGAATAAAAAGAAGCCGCGCGGTGGCGTTTTTGTCACGATGCAATAATAGTGTCGCGTCGCGCGCGCGAGCCGGGGAGAACAGCGCGCGCGCTTTCGGCGAAAGCGCGCGAGGAACGCTCGGGGCGCCGTTTTAGGGTCGAGAAGCTCGCGAAGAAAGAGCCGGGAAAAAAATTTGAACGAATTCCTCTCGAAGCTGCTGCTGCTACTGCTGCTGCTGCTGTTTGCAGCTGGGCACTACCGAGGGAAATAGTTTCCTGATGCGAAAAGTGGTAAATAAGACGTAAAATGCAAGCGGAAAACAGCTTTTTTGAGATGCGACTGTAATTGTGCGTGCGCGAGATTAGTTTATGCTTTCTTAGTGGAAGATTAATTGGAAACAATTGTTACAGTGCTTTTTTCAATATTTTATGTGATGCTAAAGAAGAAGGATTTCAATTATAATGTTATCGGTGCCGAAAAAGGGTTAAGAATTTCTATTTCTGAAAGACATAGGGATCAATATTTAGGACGCCGTTTCTTGATACGAGACTATAAAGCTTTTAGATATTGCATTATAGCGGCATAAGCAGTTTATGCTTTGTTCTACTTTTCTATTCTTTATTCCGGTACGTTTTTAATAAATAATTATCTCGAAACCCTTTTAGCGTATAACGATGATTGCTTATCGTGAGGAGAGACACAGTATTTTCTTGCATTTAATCCTCTCAATTTCTCTTATATTTTAGGATAATTTTTTCCGGATGTTTACGTTTAATATGTATATATTTAGTAGTTTTAAAGGATGATTTATTTCATTCGCCCGCATATTTATTCAGCGCTTTTTTTTTATAAATGTTGCTGAGGCCTTTTATTTATCTTCGGTACGATTTTATTTGCAGATCAATGAATGAATTACGCATTTCCGGGAGTGTCGCGCTTTCATGAGCTGAATAATAATTTTTTTGCAGATTAAAACTTTTTTATTTCTCAAAACTTGCTTTTTATTAAAAAAAAACAAATTATTTTTACGCGTACGTTTCTCAAATTTATGTCGCTATACTTTTCCACTTTTCATGCATATGAAAACGTGACGTAAAAAATCTAAAACTATTATTTTCGGAAAATATTATCATCCGATAATTTATTAGTGTAGAACATTAGTTATCGTTATTGATCTTTTCGAATATTTTATTTGACTTTTTCCAGAATTTATAAACATTAAATTAAATTCTGGTCTAGAATTCACGACAAATTCTCTTCATAAACAAAGCCACAGTTTACAACTCACTTTGCGACGATTTATCACCCAACAGAAGCCGTTTTGATAAAAATTTCAAGCAAAACGTTGGGCTGTAGATCATAAAATCATACTCAAAACTCTCGAAATATCTGTCTGAAACAAACCTTCTTAAATTATCAAAAGGCAATAGCAGTGCATAAACGTCCGCGATTCTCCAATTTATTTTCCCGAAGAAAGAGCATCCCTCATTGCTCATTCAAGGCAATTCATAAAACGGGTCAGTTCGAAAAAGATATTCATGAACTAATAAACCTGTCAAACACATCGCCCCCCCCCCCCCCTGAGCGGCTCCAGCAAAAAGCTCGGCAATTTAAACTTTTTCCAATCACGCTAAGCACTTCTATTTCCCTCGAATTAGCACTTGAAAGACCGTAGGTTAAAGTGACAAAGGAGGCCACAAAGACTTCGGGCCGGAGAAGAGCTGCTTGAAAATTCTCGACGCCTCCCATTAACTTTGCGGACGTATAAAAATGCGGCGCGCCTCACTTTCGACCTTTTCCTTTGCGTTAGCTGCCGCGGCCGGTCCTCTTTCTCGGTCTCTTTAGCTTTTCAAATTAAGCCACGTCGAAGGAATGACAGCCCGGGGGGGGGGGGGGGGCTTCCCTTCGCCGGAGGATCAACGCGGGAAACGTTGACAGAGCGGCGCGCCGCCGACGTGTACATTCTTGGGCCTTTAGCGGGGATCTCAGGTTTTGCTTTGACGGCACGGAGCAGCCGGAACGATGTTTTAATAATATAATGACTTTTATTTTTAATTACTCTTTTATTTTCTTCTTATACATACTTTATAAGTTTTTTCGAAATTTAGCTTATAAAATTTTGTAAAAAATATATGTATAGGAGGATTAATTTTAATATTTCATTGATGGATTATTGGATCAATTTTTTATCTGCTTCGCAGTTTTATTATTTACGACGTAACATTTTTTCAGTTTTAAAAACGCACATTTTTTGATAATAAATAGAAAGCTTTCAAAAAAGTACGAAATTATCAAAAGCAAATTATAAATACCATCAATGATTTATAAGTAGAGTAAAATTCGTAAAAATAAAAACCCATAAACGTCCAGCGCGTGTCCGTACTTTCCTCGCAATAAATAAAAAAAAAAAGAAATAAAAAAAAGGGCGCGCTAGAAAAACGGCCGGCAATACACAATCTCGCGTTAATCGAAAGCCATTGAGGCCTAATGGCGCGTCAATAAAGTCGGTGCACCCGAAAAAAAAGGGAGAGGCGAAATCTCTCCTCCGAGGGAGAGAGCGGCGATCTGTCTCGAGCCGACGATTTCGAGACGGATCGCAGCGCGCGAGCGCCCGCGATTCCCTTTCATCCGTGACGGGGAAAAAAAAGGAGGGGGAAGGAAATAATCGTCCATTAACAGGACCCGGGCCGATAAATCTCACACGCCCACGCCCGAGCATGGAGATAAGTTCGATCCGCCGCCTATGATCGCTTTGATTTTCGGCTCGAACCAAGGTCGAGTTTTGCGCTTAGCTATATACTATTTTTTTGCGGATTTTATACGAAGGCAATTAAAAAAATATTTATAAAGTGAAATATGGTTAGGCTTGCAAATTTTGTTTATCACACTGGAAAGTACTTACAGATAATGTTAGCGGCAAAAATTACGAGATTTATTTAGCTTGAAGAAAAAAAGCCTTATCCGTACGTCCAATAAAAGAAGTTAATGACGCAACTATTCGGTAAAAATGCAGATAAAGGCAGTAAAAGCGATTGCTTTAATGTTTCATAATTTCAGTTCAAACACGTACGTTCGCGATGTGTTTACACGCGTTTTACATGTAAGCACTGCAATATCGGCCGGAGAGAAAGGGACGAAATTGTCGTGAGAGATATGGGAAACACCGGCTCGAGATCGCTGTAGATAAAGAGAAATTGATTGATTTATACGTTTGCGCCGCGGCTGCAGTTTGCTCACAGCGATAGATACGTATATGTGCAGTCTGATTATCAGATTTATACGTGCGAATAAGTTGCGCCGTAACGATACGGCTTGAGAACTTTTTTAATGTTTGTTATGACAAATTTTATAAAACTACATTGCGCCCTGGGCGGAACAATGTCCCGGCGAACTTTGATTTATAGGAGGTTGTAAAAGAAGCGATGCATGAAATAGACATATAAATGTTTAGTTATTATCTGTTTATGGGATACTCGATGCGACTTGCGCGAATAAAACAGTAATTTATTAGGTCTGAGGTGAGAAGGGGACTGTTTTTATTGCCGGATAAAGTTATAAATTTTTATTGAAAACGCGATGGTCGGGGTTAAAAAGTTGGTGCGAAACGGCGGCTTTTGCTATTTAATCGAGGTGCATTTAGGACGTAAATAGGTAATCGTATTGGCATAGATTATACGCGCAGTGCGTAATACAATGCGTTATCATTAAACGGACGTTGGAGCTACGCTAATCGACTTAAAATTCGTTCATCGTTAATTGATTGTAAACGTACATCAGTCAATATTTCCGCGAACTGATAATTCCGTTACCGATCCGATCCCATCTATACGATAATTATCAGTGAATACACTGAATTTAATCAGTTAAACCGTTCCAACTGTTCACACGAAATTACGACTCTTCTCCAGTACTCTTTTTCCCTGCGAAGCGTCAGCCCCATGTCCGAAACTTATCATTGCACCTCGGTCCCTGGGTATCGTCGTCTCTCCTCGCGGTTTTGCGAGCAGCCACAGATTTTGCGCTCGCTGGCCTAGTTATCCATATCGGAGGCGATAAGTAACCGACTTCGTCCCCCGCGGCGATGACGGTGTTCGGGCGAGTGTTACAGTATACGCGTTGATAGACAAGTCCGCGCTTTTCCTACGTCGAGGATGTACGCCCCCCCGCGCGCGCGCTTCACGCGAGATTCGGCTGCGGAACTTGTTCGCTCTCGTGTCGTCGACATTTACAGGCCTGACTCCCTTGCCGGCGCGAGCACCGCGCTCTCGCTCAAACATTTTCCGGAGGAAATTAATTAGGCCGGCTGTAGATGTAACGTTTCGAGAGAAAGAGAGGGAGAGAGAGAGCCGAATGAACAGTCTGGGATAAGGGGTTTCAATGCTCTTGTTTTATGCTGGAAATTTCGAGGGTAAGCGCTGCCTGGCGGCCGGTAATTAATTAATTAAATTTCTTTAATTAGATACACGGCGTGGGGTGATGCGAAATGTAACGGAAATTTTTTACTCCAGTAGGTATTTCATTGTTTTAGTTAATTAAATATTTAGAGTAAGGATTGATAAACGGGAAGAGAAAGGAATTCTTAAGTTCGCAGAAAGCCTGCTTTTACTGCTGAAAATGCATTGATTGACTGCAAATTAGTATAGGATTTGTAGGATGTATTCGTTTATTTCTCCTGCATTGTTCTTAATAATGCACGTATAAATAATGTCTTTTTTTAATTCTTTAATATAGATGTTTTGTAAATTATTTTAATTAATATTCTATGCCTATATATATTAATTAATTTCGCGTCTGTTATACGACGCGTTAACCAACGTATGCGACGTACTTAAAATTCAGTGCTCACTTATAGTCGAGTGTATTATTAATATTTGGTCAGCTCCATATCATATAAATAGTAATAAATATTAATTATGAAAAAGCAGTGATCAGGCAATCGCCACTATGATGTAAATCCCCCGTGAAAAGCATAAAAAAGTACTTTATTATTTCGCACGCGATCATTTATTAATGCTCGCATATTTTATTCACGCCGCCAATAAAACACAAAAAAAAAAAAAAAAAAAAAATTACACCGCTGTCCCAACTAAAAGAGCTACAGTTTACGCGTATAAAACCATCCGGCTGTTACATTAAATACACATTTTAATTCCGAAACAAAAATCCTCCACAACTCCCTCGCAATAATAATTCATACCCCGGCAAGTTTGACGCAATAAATTCCGGCGAAATTACAACTAAAATAAAGTCCAGATATATCGCAGCCGTTGCACGGAGACTAGAAAGATAGGCTGTATACCGATGCTCATACACACGCACGCACATACACACACGCACGCGGCAACTACGCCGGCCGATCAATTCGCCGAGGGGAATGCATTATGCCGGAGTAAATCGAAAGCGCGCGCGGCCTGTTTTCGAAGGATAAGCTCTCGGGGGGGCGTTGTGTTTTTTTTCCTTCCTCGGCGCCGTATTTATCAGGATCGAGCGCGATTACGAGGAGGGATTTCGGCGTCGTCGTCCAGGCGAAAGGATGTTACGGTTATGGGCTTTCGTTCGGCAGGGGCTGGGCTTTTTGATTTTGAGAGGAAACCGGTGTCGCACGTTTAATAGACGCTGAGCGTAACATAAATTAGACCGAATGCCAGCCCCCTTCTGGGGTTGGAGTTCGATGAGGAGCTAGTGTTCTGGAATAATAACGATCCTTTTCAATTTGCCAGGTATTCGGGGCTTGGATTTTAGCTTTGGGGAATGTAGGTTGTTTTTTTGGAATTTAAAGAATTTAAACAAGTTTATCGCATTTTTTCGTTTTTTATTTTCAAGCGTTTTCGGTATACTGTAAAAAATAAAGTAATTTTTAAAATGGTTGTTTTAAGATAGGTTTTAGAGAATTTTAGTGTGTTGATTTCAAAGGAAATTAATAAAGTGAAGCGTATGTTTTAAGTAGAAGAAGCTCGGTACGGTAAGACACAAATCTGGAAATTATTTTCTAGAAGAAACTAAAATATCTTTGAAAAGCATTTTATTTTAGACAGATTTAGCAATTTCAAAGTTCTAAATCGGTGAAATTTTTCGTTGAATGCGCTTCGGACGAACTATTTTATCTCTCAAACTGTCAGCCTTAAATATCGCCATTATACTAATAGCACAGACTGTACTAACGGTATTTCTCGCGAGTATATTGGTTTTACTGACTCAAATTTATGCCGAACAAAAGGTAAATAAAGTTTCAGTACTGTTAGTGTAATCGTATTTGGAAGACATTACATTTTTCTAAAGTACACTTACAACATTATGGATCGGCATATCCGTTCATACTTCAGAACAATAACACTTATCGTAAAGTCGAACGATTTCTTTTGAAGTTACTCTTTTCTTTCAATTACGTGCCGTATTTTCTTTATTATGTGCGTGTAATTGAAATGATAAGAAATAAAGAAAGCGGGTGGCGATATTTATTTCGCCGTATCTAACTTTATTGAATTGTATTGTACCCGAGTACTTTATGGTGTTATTGATCGAAGGAAATATTCTGAAATAAAGCTTGAAAACTGTTCCATCAACTACTCCTCTGGGTAAACTTCGAAACGTAAAACTACATGAGGAATTGGCTGTAAGGTATCGATGTTTCAAACAAATGTTAAGAAACTACTTTTAAAGAGTTTCCCGAGAACTCGTCCCGTGTTATCGTTGTAGAAAAATATTGCATTATAATTTGAAACTTATTAGTGTAAATACGAGTTGAACTTGCAATGCTGAAACATTATTCCAAGAAATTCATCATATAAATAAACGAACGGGTATTACGCCCGAATTTGAATTAAGAAGAAATTTGTTATTCAGATCCACAAAATACACAAGCGGAGAAAATTGAATGCGCTATAAAGAAGCTCGTCACGCACGTCAAAAGCAAAACAAAAAAGCTATTGGATCGTTTTTTAGTCTCAATGGCCTCCTTCGTGTGCATCGATTGCAAATGCGGTAACGAATTCGGCACTCAATGGGAGACAGACGCAGAGGAGTTTTCAGTGCGCCAAGCAGAAATTAATTCAACGAGCCGCAAGTGCTTTATTTTTCGCGCGACGTACGATCGAACTCGCTGCCAGGACGTTGTCTCCGTGGTGGTTTAATGCCGATAAAAATTGAATTTCTATCGATCGCCGTGGAAAGCTTGATTAGTTCAATTCGGAAATACGTTAAGATTAGGGAGAGTGCCATTAAAGGCACATAATTTTTTTATTTATTGAGAGAAAGATCAAATTTAACGGAGCAATTTTGAAATAATAAAATTAAAATTTTCCAGAAAAGGACGATGAAAAGTTTGACACCAATCCGAAAACCGAATCTTAGAACAAAAATATTTGAATCCTTTTGCGCAAATGTTGATTTTCAACCTGGAGCAAAACAAAATTCTGAAACTTGGCGTTGTTTGTCGCTAATTAATATACAGGAAAACTTCATCCACTGTAACGCTGCAACGCGCGTTAAACTTCAAACGGCGTCCTGTATATTTAACGCTCCATTCTGTTCTGGCAACTTCAACTGCTTTTATAAACAACAACTTTCCCCGGCGGCGGGCCCATGTATAATACATTTTTCTTCGTTCGTTTGCGCTAAGCTCCTTTAAATTATGCAAATCGACGAAATATTCGAGCGCGCGAAATTACGTACTTATGCAAAGCCTCCGCGCTCCTGGGGTGCAAATACGAAAAATATGGAATTCGACACGCGGCAAGATTTATTTCCGCGCGTTACAATCGCGTCTCCGAAAAATCCGCGAGAAAAAAAGAAAATGCTCGCCGCCGGAAAATGTTTTTTTTTTCCTCGTATTCTTCACTTTTCGGTAAACAGCGTCTCGAGAATTATTCCCGGACACATTGTAAACTGATATTCATCACGTTTCTCGAGCGCCGCGTATATATAAACGTATTCCAGTTGCAAACGTCATTGCTTTACAATGTCCTCGAGCGCCTCGCCCGCCCGAATTAGTCTCCCGTGTGCGACATATCCCCCGTTTTCTCGCTTCTTCCTCCCGTCGTTTCCTGCATATTTAACGCGAAACTTTTACGCGCGCGCGCGCGCACACCGGCCTTCAACCCCCTCTTTTTCATTGCTTTTTTTACCGACGCGTAAAAATGTTTTTATTTGCGTTTGTTAAATTGAGAGGAATAATATGAGCTTGTTTATTTACTTTATCTTCCGTTAATATTTCGGTAAGTTGAACCTTTTATTAACCTGAAATTTTCAACAGATACTTCTCCCGAGGTATGACAATTTTCGAATTAAAAATTGCATTCACGATGGACATTTCGAACGGAAAGGGTTAAAACCCACGCGATTAATTATCATCGACCAAGAAAAGGCGAAAAATCTTTGGCAGCGACATCGCTGAATGTTTAATTGAGCGCTTTCTTTTTACCCGCCTTTGCTCAAATCTTCCCTTTCTTCCTTGAGCCTTTCTCTCTCGCCGGCTGTGTCTTCCGTCTCATTGTCGCGGCAGGCCAGGAATAGCGGCGGATTCGGCAAAACGCGAGAAAGGAGGAGACAGAGGGAGAGCCTCGCCCGCTGCAGGCGAATTTTCAAAGTGAAAGAGTCGCGCCTCTATTGTCCGTCGAGTAAGGAGGTGTAAACAGAGCGGGCGACTGTACGAAGAAAAACTGGCGGGCGGTCTTGTGCGGAGTTGCTCGAAATCGCTGCAAAATTTTGCGTTCGTTTGACGGCTCCTTTTAGCGTTTCGATTGTTACGAGGTTGAAGCTCTTTTGCGGAAGAAATGTTGATTTTTTGGTTCGAGAGGATTACGGACCTTCGATTCGTCGCGTTATTAATTGTTTTAGTGAAAAAGTTTGATGTTATAGGTCAACAAAATGCAATGATTGAAGTCTTATTAATTAATAAAATTTAATTATTGAGTATATATAAGATTCAAATTTTATAATGCAATATTTATTTTCAATGATAATTCAAGTTTCACAATACAAAGCTTCTAGTATTAAAATGAGGAGTTTACAATCATCATTATTTACTAGTATAACATGAATATGTTTGCAATTTTCCAGAATTTATATTGTACAGGGATCATTATTGCTCTTGAAATTTAATACTTTGAATTTAGGTCTGGATTAAAATCGTATTTTCCCGTTGCAGTCGACTATAAGCTGTTCAATTTGTATGAGATCGGTGTAAATCCTACGAAAAAAAAGTTTAGTTAAAATCAGTTAGTTATCATGAATCTGAAAATGTAATAAATGTAAACAGACGGTATTTTTGTTGTTGAACTTTTAAATTAATGCCATCGATTTAAATAATCGACTTCTAAATTGTCCAATGAGACTTTTAGCATGTTACTCGCGTTTTATTCGATTTCAGTAACTCTAATCCGATTAACGACATCCGAAAATGTTTCAATAAAATACCGATTTACATTTCCATAATAAGTCAATAATCGTTATTTTTTATTGTTCTCCTTTTCGAATAAATGATCGAATTTAAATGACGCTATTAAATTGTTGGCTGCCGCAACCGAATTTTGTATGTATAAGGTAATAAAGTGTAAGAATTTATTATTTTTAGAAACGTTGCCAATTAAAAATAACTTTATCTTTATAATAATTATTTAAAATAAATATTTAGATAATAGAGAATGCAATTATTACAAACATAAATACAATTAATTATACCACATAACCTTTTAATGTTTTAAACCCGTTATTTATTTAGCAATCGTTCTCCCGAATGTACATAAATACCACTTTAAACAAACCCTTGGACTTAAAGGATTAAAACGGGCTTTGCATGCTTACGTTGCAAGAGAAATCAACGAATAAATTTCAGCGCGCAAGTCTCGCTTTCAAAGCTTATAAAGAGCTAATGTACAAGAAGTCAGTCGCAGGGTATTTGTTTCTTAAGAGGGTTAAAAATTCGCCGAAATGACGAAAAATTGGAGGACAGGACTTGTGTAAATTGAGTAGATATCCTCGATTCCAGTCGGCTGGGAGGGAAAGGCTAGCAGAAGACAAATGCATAAAAAGAAGAGGGAAACAAGATAGAGAAATGCGCGAATCTTACTTTGAATTGATTGAGAGTAAGGTATGAAATCGATGCTGGAAGGTATATAATAAATTATACGTTTCAATAGCTTTTTAGTTCTTTTTGCAAAAGCATTTAAATTTTTATGCAATCTTTTTATGCACGTACTGAAACTTAACACAATATAAGAGGGAGTATAAAAATATATAAAATGTATAATATTAAAGATTAATCTTTTATTAATGTAAAGAGTAAAATTATCTTTTACTGCCGAATTATTAAAGATATCTGGAGTTAAAGTAAAGATAAGATCTTCCAAAATTAAAACAAAACTCAAAATTTCAGCAAATAAATCATTTCCAATAAAACTTGTATCACTTCAATCATAGTTTTCTGTTATATTCCAGTTCCTCGGCATATCCCGTCATTAAATAGTCAATCTCTCGCGGAGCCTTCAAATATTTCGAAAACTTATTACACTTTTAAATCCTGGATAGAGTTTTTCCATAACATTTGTTTAACTCGTTTGAAAGAGGACAGGGAGGAAAAGAGAGTGAGAGAAAGAGAGATCGAGAGAGCAAGAGCAATAGAGGAAGCAATAGAGATAGAGGATCGGCCGAGTTCTGAGGGTTGTTCCCGATGTTCGAGGCTCTCGAAATCAAGGCGGCACTCGAGATTGTTACGAAACAGGCTTCACCCCAGGTTTAACCCCGTCGAATCCCTCCAGAATCTGCCTTCGACTTCGGCTGAAAACCGCTTTTCTATATAAGTGGATCAGAGCTGCAGCGAGGAGAAGACTCAACCGGTCCCTTTCGCCAAATTGGGTTAGGGCTTTGGGATTAAGTTACTCACTTTATATTCGCCTATTCTTTTCGTAAGTAATTATTGATCAGCTTATGTTACTCCTGGGTGCAAGCCGATTACAATGCGATTAGCGTGTCCTTCGGGCAGAGATATTAAATAAGAGTGAACATGTTCATCCGCTTCAGCGATTTTTATTTCAGTTGGCGACGCTTGTGGCTGAGAAGTGTTAAAAGTTTGACAGTTGCGATAAAATTTCGTTTCGTGGCATCCATTTAGTATATTGGTTAAAGTTTCAATGCCAACTTGTATGTTATGATTTAAAAAAATATTGCAAACATATAAGGTACGGTTTTCCCATTTCGTGCGGAGAACATACAAATGTACGTTAACGTATAAAACGAGCGTAGTTATTTGGAAAGAATGTACAAAAATAATTTGTTTGGTTTGAAAATTCTATTTTTTCCTCCTGCAGCTTTTACGAAGCAAATTGGGGATTCATGCTTCAACAAATTAATTGACCTGTAAAACTATTAAAAGACTGGTGCTTCACTTTTCCAGCACTATTTTTCAATAAACGTAACGATGTCGACTGAAGCCGTATACGAATATAAAATCTTCTATTTCCGCGGAGCAGAAAAAGTGCGCACAACATAGCGCGGCCGCATCGCTCAAACAAGCCAATTGACACCGCCGTGGCTGCAACGAGGAATACGCCGAGTACGAATGCATTTTTTCGCAGATATTCGACTTCCGCTCTCGCCTGGAATTCCAGCGTATATTTCCGCATTTTCGAGAAATATTTCTGCCGCGCCGAGCGCCAGAGGAACTCGGGGCGCTTCTCCCTCGCTGTTTAGATTATGTGTCGAGGTGTGGGGTGGAGTCTGGAGTTTTCGCGGGGAAAATGCGCTCGTGAGTTTACAATGTTTAATGGCTTATTTTTCGTTCTTTATTCACGCTGCAATTGACACTAAAGCCGGCTATTTACTGCATATTGAAGCGCGGTTTTATTAGCAGCCGCCGAGAGCTCTCCGAGAAAAAGAGCCGGCAAAAAGTTTAACGAAACGCGCCGCATAGATTTTTGTTCTTTTCAGGCACGACTATAACTGACTTGTTAATACAGGAATTTCGGGATAATTGGATAGCGAAATACGACTTGAATTATTCTTCTTACTAGCGTACTTCATGGATTATATATTTCTGTGGATTATTGTTTCAGCGATGGAAATTGTAACGCTAGTATCTGGAATGGGTCGTAAACATTACTCAACGAAATTGTTTAGATTAATTATTCCGTATTATAGGTGTTTTGTAACTCTTACAAAACTTTTTATAAGAAGACTGCTTACTTTACTAATATTATTGTCATTTAGATATAAATAACGTCTATTTCTTTTATTTATTCTTAAAATAAAAAATATTTATGGATAATATTCTTTTCGCCAATATTTATAAAATCTCATCTAAATATCCCAGACTGAAACGTCAAATTTAATCAATTAAAACACAGTTCTTTCGTCCTAACGCCGAGACAACTTTCTCCAGCAATTGAGCAAAATAAACGGCGCCCGAAGCAAGCGTAAAAAGAGCTCAGCGGGTAATCGTACCAGCTCATCTGGTGTCATCGCGGGGGTCGAAGACTCCTTTATCAGGAGGCCGCCGCTACATTTTCCCTGGCCGATCTATTTATATACTTCCTCGTCTATCGCTCGGCCACCTTTCCCTTCGTCGTCAGAATTCACGGTTGATTTGGTCTTAGCTTTTGTTTTGCTCGCTCGCAAGGAAGGGCACGAGACCGGCTTCCTCGTCCGGCTAGATGGCGTCTCTCTCTCTCTCTCTGAGGAAAATTAATCGCTCGATTAAGTGTTTCGGAACGAGCCATATATTTTTTAGCCCTTCCCCGTAAGGCGATGAAATGCGGACTGGAAAGTCGGCGCGAGATAATCGCTGCATTCTCGCTGATTGTTTCGATCGGCAATTATTTTTTGGGCAAAGTTGCAGGATTTTATTTCGGCTGCTGGGTGTGCTTTTTAATTTTACGGTTGATTTGCGGGACAGGAGTCTCGTGGAAAAGTTCGCTGTGAAGTTGGCGAAAAAGAGGAGATAAGGAGTGTAATTCTCGGGCTGCAATACTTTAAGTATGTTTCTTATCGCTTGACAACGTGCCACGTCTGAAAAATGATAAATAATGCTTCAGGGCTATGAAAAAGATAAATGAGTTGAAATTGTTGAAAGATCACGTCATCCCTTACATTTCCTTTTATGCAACAAATGCACTTTTATTTATACATGCGCATCTTGCGAAAAATAATGTACTTACAAAAATGGAGATTAGTTTTACATCAAGTATGGATGGTACATTTTTACGATCATATAAATTTCACGATGTTGTATTTTGTTATATTATAAAAAAACCGAACAATAACAATATTACGCAAAAAATAATTCTTCCCAATTCGCAGAAGTTGTCGAAAAATATTTATATACCACTGCAACATATTCTATTCCTGATCTTCGAACAACAGCAACAAAGCGCCTCTCCTCGCGCGGAAACAATCCAACTTAGCCCGGCAGCGGCAAAGGTTATCGCGCCATCGAGCAAGACGACGAATAATTGCAGCCGCCGCCTCGCTCCCGCATAAAACTGCCTCGCCTCGGCGACAAGAGCTCCGCGAGAGGAAACCCCCAGGAGTGTCGGGGAGTAGTCGATGCCCAGCGGAAGCTTCCTCTCCCCGAGTGCTTCTGCAAGCAAACTAAATCCGCGCGACACTCGCCCCCGTATACACATACATATATATACACCTAAGCAGCGAAGGAACTTGGATCGCAGCCAGGCCTCGATCTATTAGACTATCGGAAGTAGGGAGTCTGAAGATGCACGAGGAGGATCGCCGCCTGAGATAAGAAGCGGAGGCGATTACGGAGGGCGCTCCTCGGGGCTGAGGGAAAAAATCGAGGCGGGATTTTTGCTGTTTTATGCTAATGAGAGCCGAGCTCAGTCGCTAAGGCGTGCTTCTGCTAAGAGCCGAGGGAGTTGCCCGAGGGGGGGTCGGAGCTGGGAGGACAAATTTTCATTTGGGGAGGTGACGGCCGGGGAACGAGGTTTATGCGCGCTATTGAATGTCGGATTAAAATCTGCTTTATTTTGTTTAGTTGGTAGTAATGGGGAGCGTTGGGTTTAAGGGTCTGCTTTATAGTGTCTGTTATATAAATTTTGATAAACCGAATTTATAAAATCGTAGAGTTCACTTACACTTCGTTTTACTGAAAGTAGCTTCCCCGTATTTTTTAAAGACTATTTTTATTGAAAATTTCTTAAATGAATCATGAAGTAGCGAAAAAAATTCTTTTAGCTCTTTGTTAAATTGGTTTTAGAATAAAAATATATTTAAACCTTCTGTAAGAAAAGAATTCTAAAGCTCAAATTAAATAATTTAATTTACTTCAAAAGCAAGATAAATGTTTTACTTTGCTTTGAAGTTTTATTCCAAACACAATTCTCAGCTTATCTAAAAATTTTAATCCACTTTAAAGTATTACTTCTTTAATGCACCTTAAAATCCAATGCAAAGATTTATAACTTGAAACTTTCATTATAAACCTTTTTAGGGAATACTGCAAAATTTAATTCGCGAATTCGCCCGTATTTTCACATGAATAAATACTCAGCGCGACTTTAGAAACTGCATTCTTTCAAAAGGCAACTTGAACTTTTCGCATAATTACCTAAATAAGAAAATTTTACGAGCTCAACCGTAGCTCTGTAACAAACGAGCTCTCGGTTCAAGGAAAATGGACAAACATAATACCCGTATTCGTAATTATAAAAGAAAGAAGGGAAAAGAGAACAGACCTTATTACGAGATTCGTTCTGATGCATTTACTAATTGTTTCCCCGTGCAAATACGACAAAACAAAAATACACAGCAGGTGCACGAAAGCTCGAGAGACGCGTGTCCTATTTTTTCGATTTGGCCTCTCTCTGAATGTATGCGTGTGTGTGTGGGTGTGTGTGTGTTTGCGCTTCTGAATGTGTTGCAATAATAGGGGAATTTTTTCTCTGCTTCTCTTTAGCTGTGCTATCAGTGCGGATCGAAATGTTAGTTGTGTTCGGCGCGCGGCGGTCGCATTTTTACTTTGTTCCCTCTCAATAAATGCTGCTCTTTACACGCTTGAGCAGAATCTACGGTACGGTTGAGCTTTTTTGCGCCCTAATTACAGTGCAGCATCGACTCTATAGTTTTTCCTTTTCGAGAGGATTTTCATTAGTCGTTTAAGCACTACTTTTGCCTCGTAATTTGATAATAAGGATTTTTTTTCGCGATGATTACTTCCCTAACGTTGCTCTAGAATACTGATATTTAGTTGCGCATCGTTCTGTGAAAACAGAATAAATTAATTCGTTAATTAAAATCCAACTAGAATGAAAAAAAAAATAAGAATTGAAGCACACCTTGTTATTATACTATAAGAGCTGAAATTTCTCATTTTCCGCTTGAATGCTCTAGTGAATATCAAATCGGTTTCAATTTAGGTAATGATAGAAAATATAATTATCACCGGCTATCTACTCTTAGGATTGAACTATTTTCATCTCACATGAATCAATAATTCTCAAGTACTAAATTATTATTGTATGTCATACTCAAGTCGCATTCAATGAATTATGTTCTAAAATCATTAAAATGAGTCATAAAGCTTTAAGAAAATCTTCAAATTTTTTTTCTTTCAATTAACTTTGCTTTTTGCTAAATTCTGTTCATTCCATACGTTTCAATAGTATTTCCAACGCGTTTCTAAACATTAATCACTCCTAAAAAATGCAAACCGATAAAACGATTCTGCAAAACAAGCTTGAAAAATTTAACGGCACGGATTCAGTAAAGATTAATTAACAGTTTGCGCAAGCAACCGGAAACCGCGGGTCTATAAAGTTACCGGGCGGTCAGTCGCCGTGCTCCGATATTGCCGTTGTAATACTTCATATCGACGCTTCAACCCTTCGGTTTTTCCTACGCGCGAGAACCGGCAGATATATCATAACGCGGAGGGGAGCTCGAATTGCGCGAGGCAAATGTTATTCTTGCTCGTTTCCGCGAGTTTTCCTTTGCGGCTTCGATCGCCTTTCTTCTTTGGCCGCGCGGTTTATCGAGCCGCGATGTGTGGAGGCTGCGGGGAAGAGGCAATTGATAACGGAGCTGCGCTCTCTGTTATTTTTTCTCAAAAACTTATTTCCTTTGTTACGAGCTAATTGAAAATTAGAGTTTCATTCGAGTGGAAAACTTTGGTGTAAGAGCAAGTGTATTTTTGAAATCTTATTAAATCCCACTTAAAAGTTTTCTGTTTAATTTATATATTTATATAATTAACAGTGCAAACTATAGTTATGTCCGTAAATATTTTCCTTTTTTATTTATTTGCTTTAAAAAAGTTCTAACTTGGTATTTACACAAAGATATTTTTTCAAAAGTTTTACTAAAAATATAAATATTATTGAAATTATTAAAGAAAGCTTCATTCTTATATTAGTGTGCCAAAATAAGTTACTTTGAAAACACTCTAAAACAAAAGCCATACTGAACTGAAAAACGCAGTTGTTGAACCCGCGCAAAAAACGCGCTCGTTATTATTTCAGAAAGCAAATCCGCAAAATTTCAAACGAAGCTCCGCTGAAACCCGTCCACGTAGACGCATTAAACTCGTGAAACTGCCATTATGATATTCAAAAGCGCGGGTCCCTCTCTAACGAAGCTTTCCGACCCCAAAAATACAAGGAAAGAGAGCTCGAATTAAGTATTCGATCCGCGTTTGAAGTTTGCGCGGCTCGCCGCTGAAAGAGAAATGCATTTTTCTGATTAAAAGAGTTGGGCGCAAAAGAGCAGGCCTGGCGCGCATCTGTGCAATCGTTAAAATCCCACGGTAAGCTCTATTCTGACATTACGCTTTCGGTATACCTTCTCCGCGTTTACCGTACACAGGTTTATACAGC
This sequence comes from Ormyrus nitidulus, assembly GCA_900474335.1. Classification (NCBI taxonomy): domain Eukaryota; kingdom Metazoa; phylum Arthropoda; class Insecta; order Hymenoptera; family Ormyridae; genus Ormyrus; species Ormyrus nitidulus. The sequence continues at coordinate 47,289 of UCOL01000498.1, forward strand.
CTGCTTGTTTATTCGCGGAAACAAATATTATGTCAAAGTTTTATCGTGCTTTGACGTGAGATCTGCGTCCTTCGTTAAGTGAACCGACTATTTAGGATCGTGATATATTATTCATTTTGCTTGTATTTGGATAAGAATTCTACTGCATGCACGTCGGTCTGACATGTTGATTGAAATTTACTTAAATTATATAATATCACGTCAATTATGCGGTACAATTTCCAGTGGATTTTTTTAAAAACACAAACCTAACGAACATCACGAAATAATCTACAGTATTCCCCGACGTCAGTTCGCCTAAAATTGTGTAAAAAGCACTCCTCTAAAAGCCAATTCCACTTTGAGCGGCAGCCAATCTGATGGCAGGGGCGGCCGAGCCCTTCGATCCCCGTGCATTCTCGAGTGAAAAGCAAAGTTTTTCAGTGCGTAAACAATAAGAAGACAGAGAGAGAGAGAGAGAGAGAGAGAAAGAGAGGCAGAACAGATCGCGGATGGAAAATCCATATAGAGCCCCTCGCACATACGTGCCGGACGGCCGCGTAACTGCAAACCGACGCACTACAGTCGGCCAACTACAGTCCATGTAGATACAGCGCTTCACAAATGATCCCATTATCTCCCTTATTGCCGCTCCAGATTGCTCCTGGGGTACTTGGAGCGCAAATTTCGCGGGGGAAACAGGAGGACGCCGCTGCCGGGGCGCGGCGGAGGCTGGGCGCAGATGAAAGTTTAAGGCCGCCGAAGCTGGATGCCGAAACAAGCGTTTATTTGAATATAATACGCTCCGCGAATACGCAATGCACGGGAAACAAGGACGAAAGTTATACGCGCCTTTTGTTGTTGCTGTTGGCGCGCAAAAATTACCTGTCGCCTCGTTCGCGGATAGCAGCCTTTGATGCTTTGAATTTTTTCTTTAAGCTCGACGGTGAACTGTGTGGACTTGTCGAGGTAAATCGGTAAATTTTTTATTGTCGTATAGTAGCAGGAAATTGAACGGTAGACGGTAGCACTTGATATTGATATTATTCGTCTGGAATTTAAGCTTTATCTCTACCAGATAATAAATTATCCTTATTGACAGTAAAAGAGTAAAATTTTACAGATGATATCGGTCTCTTATATTGAAAAAAGAGCTTGTATTTATATGTAAGAGAAATTTACTTTTACAAGAATATTAAACTTTCCCGTTTGATTTTTACAAAGCTTTAATGAATAAATCTATATCAAAGGTAGATTTTCACAAGTTCACAAAAAAATCTTTAATGAATAATCTATCGGAGGTACATTTTCACAATTTCACAACAAAAATATCGATTATTAATTTAATTTCCATGCATGAATGTTTTCGCATTCTAGAAATGGTAATACCCTGGTGGATGGATTTGTGTACGCGATGCACGTATACGCCTGGATCTCAGTTTCTACTGAAACTGATTTTCACAAATAAAAAAAGCCTTTTCTATTATAATTAATAATTTCTTGTTTGAATAATGTGTTCGTGATCATGTGATTTTACGAGAAGCATCGAACCTTACAATCAAATTTATTTTCGTTTTGTCTGTCCTTTGAAGTATAAATTTTCACATCAGTACAGATGAAAACAATTCCATAAAGTGCTATAATTATGTTAATCACTTGCAAACGAAATGTATGCATTTTGCAAGTTCTAGTTTCAATAAAAACAATTGATAGAAAACAACATTTCGATTGAAATTAATTTATTTCTACTTTATAATTCAGTGATATTAATTTGTCAAAGATAATAACCCATTAAAGTTGTCAAAGAAGATATGCAAATAAAATCAGCTTCGACGAAGGGTCAATTTATTCATAAAATTTTCCTATTCCACTTGAAAAAAACCCAGCTACGGCTTCTGAATACCAACAAGTCAATCTAAAACATTATTTTACTTCCGCCACTTCTAAATTACTCTTCGAAATCCTTTGGTTCCATTGGGCCTTTTAAATCATAAAATGGCATTTCTTTCGCGTCTTAGCTAGCTTTAAGATACCATAAATATGCATAAATACAGGTCGTTGGAGCGCATGTGCGAGCTCGAACCTTTTTCGCTCGACTGCGAAATTGACATCGTCGCACGTAGCGTACGGAGCGGTAAATGTATGTAAATTGAAGCAACATTGGGCGGACTTTTTTTTCCTAGGCTTTATGCATACATGTACTCGCGCGTATATATGTATTATATACGTCTATATCTGCAAGTGTGTATGAAAGGCGAGCTTTCCCTCTGCTTTTTGTTCTCTCTCTTCTTTTTCTTCTTTCCCTTGGCTTTTGCCTGTGGCGTCTGAAGACGTTAAAGTTTCCTTTCTATTCATCGAGCGAAAAACTTTACGAGTTCGATTGAACGTAAGAAAACGAGATTCGATTTTCCTCTCTACTATGATTCATGACTAATTGTCTCTTATTACCATCCAAATGTTTCCCCGAACTTTCTGTTGCTGGCCTTTTTTTCAATTCCTTCTATTTTTAATTTATTGCCTTTCTTTTAAGATTCTTATATTGTACGGAACGGAATTTTTCTGCTTTTTGTTAAGTCTATTTTATTTACGAAATTTAACTTTCCTTTTTCCTCAAATACTCACAATTGAATCGATTATACGTCATAAGTATATATACTTTTTCTTCTAACATTTTTAATAAAAATTGAATACATTCCGCAGAAAATACATGCGCTTTACACGGAATAATATTCCTTGGCGAAATATTACTCTTCCTTCACAATAATTTTCTTTCGAATCCCCGGAGAAATCAGACTCTTCGAAAGGTGAGCGTAAAAATCGACGAACGGAGCAAATTAATCCCGCATCATCGCCCGAAAAAATTCGCCATGCATAATCACTCGGAATTATGCCAAAACCCCCTGTTACTCTGTTCTGACTCCAATATCTTCGGGATTCACTGGTTTCCGCTTCTGCCGGGTTAAATGGCCCGGGAGCTTCCCTGTTCTGCCGAGCGGAGCGCCTGTCGCGGTTCGTCCTTTACCATTGCGCTAATAGCGTCGCCCTACTCTTGGGAAAACCTTGGAAGCGGTTATCTCTCCCTCCTCTGTTGTTACAGATGGAGGGGGAGGAGAGAAAAAAAGGGAAAGACGAGGATGACTGCGATATTCTTCCGTTCACTTCGTTTACATATCGATGGAGGGTGGAACTGGGAGAGCTAATCAAAATTGACGTTTGTGTAAGGACGCTTGTCATGATGATAATTTGCGTTTCTATTACAATCGAATAGATTGATTGTTAAGTTATGTTTCAATAGATTGTTTGCTTAATTTACAAGTTTAGACTTTTGTGTGCTCTTTTATCGCTTTTATATGATGTAATTAGTAGAAATAAGCCAAAAATTTAATAACGATAATTATAGTAGAATTTTATTTAATTGCGTTTAGAAAGTAATCAAAAGGATGAAATAAATTATTTGAATCAAAAGGAGAATGAGTTTTTAAACAAACGTATTTGACAAACCCATTTGTCCAAAGCACTTAAAATGCTTGTTGGAGTACAAGACGTACATCTCGCATGTATAGAGAGTAGAGTGGCAACGTCACTCAGTGATTAATCGCTTTGAGAAAAAAATCCAGTGCTTAAAGTACACCGAAATAAAAGCAACAATAGTTGGAAAAAATTGTGATAAAGATGAGCTCCAAAAAATTATTTGATGAAATTTTAGTAAATTTCAATTTGACGCACAGTATTAGTATTATTTATAAAACGTTCAACTACAGTGGTTGTTATTGAAAATTGCAATAGTAAACTTTCTGTTTTCATACGCAAAAAACTACGTAAAATTTTTAATTCCGCCAATGAGAGCAAACAATCTTTGTAAATTCATCGGTTTCCCAAACAATTGGCGGGCTCAATCGTACTTAGAAATAAGGATGCCATCTTGACGGACTTAATAATCCTAGATTCGTCTCTCGCTCCTTCTTCCTCGGCTCGGCGGCCGCGAAAGAAGTTATTACTTCGCTCGGGCCCGGGCATAAAATGGCAATCAGCTCCGGGCAAATGGACAGATAGGGGCCATCAATTTTCGGGTCGGGCGAGAACGGCCCGGTGCTTTCTTGTAATTGCAGCCGAGGCCGGGGCACGTGCGAGGGCGTCTGGCTCCGACTTCCTCCCGCCTCGCGCCCTTAGGACTTTTTTTTACGGCCGTAAAATTGGACGGCAGCTGCTTATCTTCGCGGCTGATGGAAAATCGTGCGCCTCGGGCCGCGTCTTGGATTTTGTCGGAATTGGGACGATATAATTCGGGATTGTTGATTGATTTTTTTTTTGAGATTGGAGCTTTGCGGGGTAATAGGTACATGCTTTGATGCTTTAGTCGACGAATTTAAAATAAGGATTTGGGCTTTATCGTGTTTGTAATAATGGCTTTTTTGTTTCAGGTAAGCTGCTTTTTTGGGTCTCCGTGAGTACTTTTTATTGTAACAGTAATGCATGATTAAAGTGATTTATTTTTTAATTAAAATTAATTTGGAATAATTAGTTATTTTTAACTACGTATGAGGAAATAGACACAGAACTTATAAAATTAATCTAAATACTCAATTTCTACTGACCAAGTGATTTTATTTTCGATAAATATTTATCAAATCTATTATTAACGCATTTAATTTATTGCGTTTCGTCCAAGGTATGTCTGCTGGACTCATCAGTAAGGCGACGCAGACAGACCCTGCCTTATTTTTGTCTATCGCCTCGCGCGTCGCTTTGTTAGGTCGTCGCGCGCTTTGTTTATAACATACGGGGCTCCTAACTTGATTAATATACGAATTTCTGTTTATTCTACTTTATTTTAATATTCAGGAAAATAGTAATAAATAGTATAAATTAACTTTTTCATAAAAAATAGTAATAATAAAATAAAAATTTTAATTTTATTTTATTATCCAAATAAGCTTTATTTAAAAAATATTGATGGAGCGTTTACATTAAAATTTTTTAATCTTGAGAACCAAAAAGAGGTGATTGATTTTCCACGAAGTGAACTGTCAATTCTGAATATGGCTCCTTTATACCGATCACATACAGTCACGTGCACAGTGCATCCACTTTATAAATTTTAAAATTAAAAGAAAATTCTCGCTACAGTTCTTTCGAAAAAAGAAATTAAATATCCAATGATTATGCTTTCCAAGCAAGTGCACTTTTACAGACCAAGAAATCTGTATTTTTTCGAAAAAATAATTTTACGTTTACCTTTATAAGGATATTCCGTGGAGGGCTTTACGGGTAACTGTGTTATCGCGGAGCTCGTTTATTAAATTTACATCTATACTGTAAATTTACATCTACTTAAATAAATAAATAAATAAATTAACGAACCGGTTTACTCCATATAATTAAACGGAATGAACATTTAAAACTCCCCACATTAACACGTCAATCGACTACCGCTCAATAAAGGGTCATTAAACCTAAAAAAATAAACTTCCGAATTGAAAAATTAGAAACTCGACGGTCGAATGTCAGCTCGCGCGAATAACGAAGCACGGCCCTGGGTAAGCTACTGTTTAAAAATTGACTCGGTCTCCACGCCGCGGCCTTCCCCCGGCTAAATACGTGATGAGTCTAGCCGTTGCGCGAAAGGTTAACGAACTCCTTCGGCAACAAGGTTCTATCCGCGACAGTCGGCTAGCCCCGGGAATGTCACGATCGCTTTATTCCCGTCTTTCTCTCTCCCTTGGCGGCGACCTTTTGACGCGGTTAATCGGATTTCCCAGCGAAATGATCGGTCGATGGCCTTTGCGCGCCGTCGGCGAGAGCCGCGCGCGATGGGGTTAATGTCGATGCGCCGCTTTAAACGTTGACAGTGGTTACGGTCCGGCTTCGTTCGGACTGCGTTCTCAGCGTTGACTGCGGTGTATTAATGTGGCGCCCGAGCGCCGCCGACGCCGGCTGGTTAACGCCTTCGATTGATTTGAGATTTCTTTCTTAGTTTTCTCGGTAAAGTATTAGAAGTAGTTTATTAGATGTTTATGGAAATATTTCTTCTTTGTTTTATCAGATTGATTAAAAACTGTTGAAAATTTTTTTATTCTTTAAAAAAATGTAAAGTAAAAAGTAAAAAGGGTCGTAGTTAAAGAAATAAAAGTCATTGTATAAAATGTTTGATATTAAATATATTTCGATATTCTATTCGAAAAGTGTGAAATTGAAATTATAATCGGATTTCATTTGCGCATCGTATATTTCGAAAATAACGAATGATCATAATAATAATAAATCGCGAGCAACTATACTCGACTCTCCTTTCAACATCGCCGCTAATTTTCCACATCCGCGGTACAGCGGCGGCTTAATTTGCAAAAGGATAAAGGAGCGGCGACTTTGTCTTCGTACACCGTAAACGAGTAAAAAAAAAAAAAATAATTGCCCCCGCAGCCGAGCTCAGCGTTCGGTTTCAATTTAACTTCTTTCGCGGCCTCGTGTTCCGGCAGCGCTACAAGTCGCGCTCATTGATACTGCCCCGGAGCTTCCAGCCATTATTCGTCCGCTTTGTGTCTCTGAGAATTTACATCCGACTCTCTCTCTCTTTTTCTCTCGAAAAAGTAGATACCGCAGAGGGCGGAGAGAAAAGGTATATACATGTATAAGGCAAACTCGCGACGTTTTCTATACATCGGCTTTTTATATCAGCGTACGCACACATAGCCAGAAGAATATTGTGCTGGCGTTTATGCCGGGAGCGAGTGTGTAAAAAGGAAAAAGCTTTTACTAAAAGCACACGAACCGCAAGGCTCGCCTTTTTTTTTGCCCCGTGAGGAAAGAACGTGCGCGCCTCCCTTTTGCCCCCACCACCCCATTTTTATTTGACTCGTCAAGATTAAGGAAACGCCGTCTGTGTGCCCAGGCAAGCAAGCAAGCAACCAAGCAACCAAGCAAGCAAGCAAGCAAGGCACATGTGCGTGCTTATATGCGCCACTGCTTCTGAATTTAAGAGGAGCTCTATGTTAACCTGCCTTTCACGCTGTTGAAGCATATTCAATAAGAGGTAATTTTTTTGCTCCGAGATCGATAGTTGTATGCGAGATGTACGCTGTTTCGGAGTGAAACCCCGCTGGAAAATAGTAATATTAATACGTCAGGAAATTTTCAAAGAGTGATGGCGTATTTTATAAGAAACGCAGAGAACGTTTTAATATTTCAAATGTAGGTACTGGCTGCGATTACTGAAATGTATCATTGGTGACAAATTTAAAAGATCTTATTCCGGCAAAAAGCGATGGACTGGTTATTTTTAAACTGATTTTCTCTGCATGTAGATTTTGTTTTTAATGCGCGATTCCTGATTTTTATTTGAATATTTTCACAAATAAATATTTATTATTTTAGCGCTCAAATTTCTTTATGAATAAACGCTTTTCCCAATAAATCGTCGCAGCTCAAATGCAATTCCAGTAAAGTTAAAAGCCTCAAACCGAACTCGCAAATGTTCAATTTCCGTTGGTTTACGTATTTTATTTCCGTTAACGCTTCTGGTAATTTCATTCGACCAGGTAACAGTTTCATTGTCAAATTCATACGTCTGCACTTTGTATTTCCGACCAATCAGATTTCAAGCTCAGAATTATACATTTACAGTTTGACGCGCAGTTAATTGCAATTTTTTATTACCATTATACATTATACCTATCAAACGTTTGATGTAATTTTAGCCGATACTGACATTAATAAGGTTTCTTTCCAACTTCAGTTAATTAATTGTATTTCAGTAACATTAAACTTCCCGGAAATCCTACTTTGTCATTCCTACTTCATTGTCATATTGTATTACCACGAAATGCAAGCTGTATTGAACGTTTGCGGAAAAGATATAATATTACCATTTAAAAAAAAAGTCTTGGAATCCAAAAGCTCTGCCGGGCAAACCAATTCCCAAAATTATCCAAACAAGTCCGAATTTGATAAGCCGAAAAAGCTTCACGAGCGAAAGTCCGAAAAATCGCCGAGCAACTTTTCGGCTAGCCGCAGCTGACGAAAGTTTGAGAACCGCTGAAGCAGAGGCGCACAACATGGAACTCTCGCAAGAGCCTTCTACTATTAATATTCAGTGTACACTTGGCTTAATCGGATCTCCGTTCCGCTTATACCAAAGTGCACTGCCGGATTTCGCAGGTCGCACGCCCTCGCTCGACGCGCTTCTCCTCTGCCTAGCTTTTTTTTCTCTTTTTTTTTTTACTCCTATCCGTCCTTTTTTTTGGACAGCTTTTTACCTTTCTGCCCGAGGCTTTTTTCGGCCGCTTTCGTCAGTCGAGTGCGTAAAGGGTTGAATGATCAATTTTTAACGAACGAATTTTGTAATTAAAGGGCTTTCGCTGGTGACGTTGAAGTGTGGAAATTTAAAATTTTGGCTGCTTTTTAATTGTTTTTTAGGAGGGAGTATTTGATGCGGCACTTACTGAATTTAGAGCTTATTTGTAGAATAATTTCCGTTTACGAAAGGAGATTAAGGCCTTATTCGCACGAGTGCATTGCAACAATATTCTACAAAAGAATAGTATCGTTGCTATCGCCGCAACACGTTGTACATTATGCTTTAACCTCCATTTATTTTATGCGTTCAGAAAAGCAGTTTTTTGCACAAACGACGAGGAGCATCGTGTTGGTTTTTTCAACTTGGCTCGGGAAAAACTTGCGATTAGAGAGAGGAACGTCAAGGAAAGTTGGACGTGCAAGAACTGCTTGGCACTGTGCGTGATTGATCATCCTACGTGAGAATTATTGTGAAGTACGTGTTAATGCATGTACGCTTGGCGCATGTTTCGGAGAGAAAACTTTGATGTCTTTATCGTTGGCACTTTTCATTTTGAATTGGTTTAGAATAGATAACGAGTTTTTTTTATCAACGATGCAATATAGTGATGGAGATCAAATATTGGTTTGTAATTACATGCAGATTTGAGGTGTTCTGGAAATTAGTTGGAGTTTTGATCGACTTGGTGATTAAATTATCAATGTATTCAATCATGATCAATTTGGTTTAGTTCGAAATTTAAATGAAGCATTAGAAAGAGCTTTTGAACATTGGTGAAATAATAATATTATTTTGTCAAACAAGAATGTTTTTAATTTTTTAGTTAAATATGTTAAGTTTTTAGAAAAAAATTCCCCTTTTTTTTAATAACCTTGCTTTAAATGTGTAATAGTATAATTAGCTTTAAAACGATACAGCTGTTAAATTCCTTGCATTAAGAATTATGTTAAATTATGCGAAAAGGGCACAGAGAAGTTAGTTGGCTTTTAAAATAAGGTTAATTGCCTTTTTAGGCCCTTTTAATTTAAATGAGAGAAGCTTTTAATGGTAGACCTATTATTTCAAATTTTGTTTAATAAGCAACGGAAAAAGGTAAAGTTTTTACAGCAGTATTAGTTTAAGATACTGGAAGTAGTAGAAGTAAAATCCATTCATGCAGCGTCTTCACTTTTTATACCGGAAAAATTGCGAACCTTTCTCTTCCTCGATTTTTCCACTTGCGTGCAAAGTCTCCAATTACTTGAAGCAGCATCGATCTGTAAATTCTGAAGTCGAAGCCCTCTTCCCCGGCAATTAAAAAATAAAAGCTCCAAACAAGCAGCGGCAGAAAGCCAAAGCGCAACGGTGAATCGCTGCAGCAAAGATTTCAGTCAGCGCCGCGTGGAAAACGACGTCCGACGACGACGTATCTCGCGACAATAAGCGTTCTCAGCGTCTCCGCGGCACGCGGCGTCATCGTGGAAAGTTCCGGTAGGCGCGGGGGTTGGCCACCTCCTCCTTGGCACGAATTTCGAAGCGAGTGAGGGGGGGGGGGAGGCAAAGGGAAGACGGTACAATGGCGCCAGTCAACCCCGTTTTCTTGCTCAAAGCTTCGCACTGTGTGCACAGGAGCAGCACGGCACGGAGAAATAATGTTGTCCGTCGGAATGTTGGTTCGCTTTGCGCGTCACTGACTATTCTCAATCAACTTAGGTGTGCGCAGTGTACCTGTCTGCTGCCTCTGTCTCCGTGTCATTCCCCATCTGCTCTCTTTATCTTGTCGCTTTGGAGAGGGTGGCTCTATTCGTAGCTTGCTTTATCGTGCCCATTATTTCGACGTTCATTCCGTCACGCTTGAGATGCTCCGGGGAGAGGTGACTTGAGTACGAGGGAGAATCTGGCTTCGTTGGTCAAAGTTTAATTGAGAATTAATCATGTTCATTGTCAGGTTTTATGCCTTTTGAGGGCTGCTGTTGATATCGAGCTGACGGTTGAAGATGTTAGCTTACAGAATATTGCATGACTGATGTTAAATTTATTATTCTCTTTTAGGAATTTGAGGATGTTTATAATTACATTGCCTTTTTGAGCATTCATTAAAGCCAATTATTTGAAGTTCACTACAAGCAGAGCTTTGTTGAATCTAACAGAAATTTTCTTCTCTACATGCAAAATGGACTGCAAAGAAAAGCCAAAGAAACATCATTCTGCTACATTTTCAATGGTATCAGATAATTTTGAAATTTCGTTCGATTAGAGATTACAGGACATTTACGCCGTACATAAACAAAAGATAAATAGTGGAAATAACGGCAGCTTATGGTTTGACTAAAACCTGACATATTAGTAAAGTCAGATTTTACTAAAGCCATAAATTTAACGCGAACAGTGCATTTCCATATCGCCGGCAAAACAACCGTGTCCACATCCGCATTAATAACGTTTTAGAGTAATCACGCCCGAGCAATGGTCTGACAAAAGCATCAATATCGAGCTCAAAAATAATATTACACAACGTCCATCGTTATATATTTATGTCCGCGCGCTTTGGAAAGCGTCGATTGGTATCTTTTGAATATATACGCACGACACCATCACACGTCCCAGTTTCTGGTCAGACCAGCGGAGAAGCAGTCCGACGGTTAGATACAACTCCAGAGGGTGGGATAGACAAGAGATTTGCATGCCTTGTCGTTTGCTATTCCCTCTATTTCAACGTCCATTGAGCAAACGTCTCTCGGCGTTTGTCGCGCGAACGGCTATTTTAGGTACGAGGACACCGGCGCCGCCTTGACCCCCAGACTGGATAACCGTTTGGACGGCCTGGTGTTTACCCGGCACCCCCACTTACCTTTTTATCTGGCCGATCCTTTGTGCCCGGTGCACCGTAGATCCATTAACTTTTTCCTCGGCGAATGCTCCGTGTTTCCCTTGGCGTTTGAGGTCCGACTTGGAAGAAGCAATCACCCCTCAGTTATATATACGACGGCAGCGAGAAGTTATATTTGTCTTGAGCTTCGCACGTGAATCCAGTAATTAGAAAGTGCACTTGCGCACGAGCTGCTTGTTCCATTCGGTCAACGAGTTAAGTAAGAAAAGGAGAGCTGGTCGATGCTACTAAGCGAGTCGAGAAAAGCAGCGCTGGCGAGAAAAAAAAGGAGAATTAGAAACGGGGACGGGAGAGACAGAGAGAATGGGTGGCGCGCAGTTGGGAGAAAATAAAGAAGGACCGGGGAAAGGGGACGAAGCGGAAAGAGGATAGAGCGTAAAAGCGAGCTAACGTGTAAGAAAAATATAAATGAGCGAGTGGGGAGATAAAGAAAAATTAAAATAAATGAAAGGGGAGAGGCGCGGATAAAACGGATAAAGCGAAATTAAGGAAAATGGAGGAAATAAGTGCAAGGTAAATATAGATAAAGCCAAGTGGAGGGAAGTAAGAAAATAATGAGAATGGGAGAATTTATCTTCAATTTGAGGAAGGAAGCGTATCCCTTTTGCGGCGATGTACCATCTATTTGCATTTATTATTTTGAAAGGACTCGTTTCGCGCAAGGAGGAACGAGCATCGTTAACGGATCCTTCAAAGGGGAGAACGTTTTATTTCAGCCGGCAATTACGAATTGCATAACACCCGGCGACAATTAAAGCGAGAACCCTTCGGCAAAGCTTTCGAGGGTAACAGCGAATCGATTAATTCGAAGGGGGCGGCACGCGTGCAAACAATTATGAGTCGAGTTTACGAGTCGAAAATTGAAAATACATTTCTCTCCTCGAAGCAAAAGGACTTTCTTACGACGTCCCGACTCCGCGAGCACGATTGCTTGAGCGAAATTGAAAAAGTTGCGACTCAAAAATCGCAGTTACGCACCGTTTGAAGCCTTTTCAATTACTGCCCCGGGGGTGAAAAAAGAACTTGGACTATGAGTTCTAACGAATGGCGCTGCCCGCTGGGAAAGGAAAAATACGCCAGCCGCTCCAATCTAACTCGATGTCTTGTCGGTTTCAATTTCGAAAGGCTCGTGCGCTTACTGCCCTCTCGTCCTACCCCCAATCGATCTGACCGAGGTGTCGCCGAATTTTCATATATCCAGACAAACGGCCTCTTCTCTTTTATTTTTCTCCCCTTACTGACGTTTTCGCGAGGCTTTTGTTTTATTTTAATATCTAAGCATTTTTTTTATTTTTTTTTGTCGAGGTTCAAAACTTTATTAAAATATGAGTATATAGAAAATAGATCGAAATTGATTCAGAAAAAGCGCCGGGAGTTAAAAAGTAGCAGAAAAGCAATTTTTCAGACATAGCCAAATAATTTACTTTTATAAAAGAGGTTAAAATTTAAATAAAATAAAATGAATTATATATAAATAAAAGTTTTAGTAAGAAAAGTAAAAAGAAATATATTTGAAAAAAATAAAGTAAAATTCAAGTATCAGTCATGCATAGGACGTGCAGGTGAATAAATACGAAAATTTGGAGAAACAAGCACGACGATTGTTGGGTTAGTCTGCGTTGCCTTCGTGATAAGTATCAGTAGAAAGATTCGGGACGAAATATAATTAAAAGTATCAATTACAAATTCATTATTTAAAATTATTAATTTTGCCTGAATCGAATAAATTTTTACCCTTTTTATAAAAATGTTTGGCAATCTTTATTAAAATTGGTAATATATTTGTTTGCAATCTGTACAGAATATAATCGTATTAGAATAAAACTTTTTCAAATAAAAATGGAGCAAGCGGAGATTCCAAGGATCAAAATAATCTTCTTTTAAAATAAAGCTACTTAATTTCACGGAATTAGCTTGCCAGTTTAAACAAAGTTAAAAAAAAAATAAAAAAAAAATCAACAAAAAACATCATTAAAAATAATTCATCTTCGGTGTCAGACTGATAAATGATAAAGTTTCCATCTTCGAAGTTGAATCTTAAATCTAATCCCTTCTTCAGCATAAATTTAGCTGCTCGGTAATTAATTTCAATTTCTATTTGTTTTCGACTTTTTACCAGCTCTAATCGCAATGGATTCTCCGCAGAGTACTCTTTCTTCCCCGAGCTCTCTTCCTGTCGATTTCGAGTGGGCGAGTGCCCATTAGTCAAATTGTCTCTATAACCGACGTGTGAGGGAGACGGAGAAAGGAATTTCATTATAGGCCCCGAAGGTATTTTTATTGGACGCTGCTCGCGTCTTTTAAAAGAGTGCACTTTATTGTCCGAGCAGTCAGCTCTTTCTCTCTCTCCTTCTCTCGTGCCCCGAAAGACGAAGCGAATTGAAAACTTGACCTTACGATTTGCTCTCGATCGATTCCTCTTTCTATATTTGCGCCTCCATCTTTGCTGCATTTCATTTTCCTCTCCTTTGATTTTGCGCTAACACAGTTTTATGCGCTAATTAGGAACTGAGGAAAGGAAAAGCATTGTTGAAAGGAAGGTATGTAAATATATGATAATCGGACGCTGACGCAAGACTGCATTAATGAATTATTAGACTGAAGAATAGATTCAAACTTAGAGAGTAATAAAATTGTTGATGAAAAAATACTCTAGAATTTCATTGAAAGTTTGGGTTTTAAATAAGTATAAGCATAAAAACCTTTAAGAAAGCTTCAAAAGCTTAACATACACGGCAAATATAAAGTTTCTGCCGAGGTTGAATTCTGATGCCATTTAAATCCGACGCATTAACCCCTCCCCTTACCCCCATTACCGGCAAACTGTCCCAAGCCTTTGCCAGTCACGTTCATCAAACTCATCAAAGTTCCGGCCGGGTCCAGCAGTATCTAATCGATATTTCTAGAAACCGCCACAAATTGACCATAGTGAAGCAGCTGTTACCTGGTAGTAACCTTACCTCATTCCACGAAAATACTTCTCGCGCACGTCCTGACCCAAATCCACGTCAGTTCGTTAGACTGCTCCGCTGCCGGCGTAACTCATCGATGCGTCAGTAGAACGTGCCACCTCCTCCTCCTGGAATTCCTTCCCAAATTAGCTCGAACTTTCGGCGGCGTATTTAATAAACCGACGGGGTCTCTCGCCGGTCACTCGCTCTCCGGAATTTCAGTTTCGCGCCCCCGCCGCCGCCTCGCATAACGGCTAATTGAGTGTAATTATACGAGCTGCGCAACGGGCGATAATTCGCCGATGTATCGGCAAGGACGGGAGAGAGAGAATCGAGAATCGTCATAGACCCTCTCCCCCGCGGCCGATTTATCTGACGGCGATAATCGTAATGGTTAATGACGCGATCCGCGGCGGACTGTATTGCCCAGTCGCCTCGAGTGACTTATCGGAGGCACCGCGGAGACACCGAATTCGCATTGTAATTAAAGCCGATCAATCGGCAAATTATGCGCTGCGAGCTACGAGCTAGTCGGGGGAGGGGGGAGCGAGGGGGGGGCCCGCGTCACGCTTTGGCCCGGCGCAAGTAGCCGTGCCGGCCGTGCGACACGGTGATAAGACGTCATGCTTCCGTGGGAGGAGCTAATGCGCAATACTTGGGTAGCGCCGGAATAGCTGTTTGCGGGCTAATTGGATCGGTGCGCTTCGAAATTCACGGGCAAAAGTAAACGCGCGATGCGCGCTTGTACAGCACGTCCGCGACCTTTTGATGCGCACCTGTTATTGTTATGCAAATTTCGAGATTGAATATGACTTTACTAAATTGCTACGTCTAATTAGCCGACAATTATGTTATGATGGAGTGATCAATATTGAAAATGTGTTGGGAGATATTTAGTTTACTTTTCTGTATTAGAAATATTGTTCAGACAATGTTAGTATCAGGCTGAAATATTAACTTTACTCATCCCCATAGTTATTTTATTATTGAATTTGGAACTATTATCTATTTTTAGTCATGCAATATAAAGGTTTAAGAGCATGAGGTACGATTGCCTCATTGCTTCTTCACAAATTTTATTCCCGCGCATAAAATTCATTTACCGTGCAAAATCACAAAGATTGCAATAATCCCATCTCACTGCGTTACATTTCTAACATTTATGCGGGCTTCGTAAATTTAGCGAGGCGTAACCTTCGCAGGTTAAGAACTTGATAAAATCCTATCATTTATAGCCTCCGGTAGACTCCGCCGGCAGATGTATCTTAAATTGCCGCGGCGCGTAGTTTGAAGTAACGACAATTGGTCGAAAAATTCAGGTCACGCGTGTAAAATAGGACCCTCGGCTGTTTTACGGCCGCTGGTTGCTGCGTCCGCTCGAGTCGATAACTTTGAAACGTCGCCCCAGGAACTAACTACAACTAACGAACCGTTGATCCGATTAGTTAAAAAATCCTCGCAGCTGGGAAACGTTCGAGTAAGCTCTGGTCCACCGCTGCTGACGACGCATTTTTTAATTAGTTTTTTTCGAGTCGACAAACCGCGACAATAAAGCAACAGACTGAGCTACTTTTTTTTGAATGCTCATTTTAAACTTCACTTGCACATTGTTTGCAGACTTATTCGACAGATCTGTTTGTTCGAAAATGTTTAATTTGCTTCCTCCTAGAGGAAGCTTTGTGATAGTTATTTTTGGAGTTGTTCGAAAAACCTGTTATAATTGTATTTTAAGGTGTCAGGAAATATTAAAAAAATAAATAAATAAATGGTTTTTGAAAGATTTCTGTATGGATGTGTGTGTGTCTGTATGTATACGCCTGGATCTCAGTTTCTAC
>UCOL01000499.1:0-63045 GCA_900474335.1 Ormyrus nitidulus
AATTCCCGACACTTAAAATAATTATTTTTTCGATCTTTCTGTATATTTTTATATGTTCTTTCTCGTGAAACAACTTTCGTACGTTTCCCTTTACAGGCAAAATTCCTATGTACCGTTGGGAAGGTCCTTTATCTTGTACTATTTCTAAAATATTTACAATTCTTTGTATATTTTATATTATTTTTGATAGATTTTATGTGTAAATTTAAAATAACATTTTTTTTTAAAAGTACATTTTTATTACACTCCTTCTATTAATTAGTTTATGATTAAAAGTAATAAATTAAGTAACTAATAAATTTAAGAAATTATGAAATCGCATTCTACTCTACCCTCAAAAATTAACTACCTTTTCGACCGTCGTTTTTTTTTTTTTTTCAGAAAACAGTAACTAATTAAAGCCATAAAGGTTAAAATTTTTGTGACGCGAAGGAGTTTTTGGTTATTTAAAAATTTAAAGAATGTTTTTAAAGGACAATTTTAAAATTTATTTTATACTATTTGTTGCAAGAGCAAATAATTCTGATGATATTGCTATTAGGAAATCTTTTGGGGATCTCTTTCCAAACAGAATTACTAATCATGACTCTTTTAGGACTTGTAAGTACAATTGTTTAAGGTTAAACCCCAAACAAATCATTACTAAGCTTAAACCAACTATAAACAGACAAATTCTACCTTGGATTGGAAGCCATTTGAGCTTGCGTTTCGCTTGAATTTAATTCGAGATCTCCATTTTACTCTCAGCGATGTCGACCTCAGTAGTAAATTCACCTCGTGGATCAAGAAACGTAATATATCCATGTCGCACCCTCGCATTGTTAATCTGAATCCACTAACTGCAATATCGTTTAATTTTAGTACTCAGCATCACGGTCGTCATCGAATTCTTTTTTGGCCTCGTCAATCCGTTCGCGTATTTGTTGAAATTGTACCCGATTATTACGTGGAGTCGATCGGATATTTTGCTGCCTTGGCTGGTGACTCATGCTCTCAACACTCTTCTTCCGAAAATGTTGTCCGTTACCCTTGCATTTGTTTTCTACTCCCAAAGCATTATTACGACCAAGGCTTTGATGGAATTTCTCGTGGTCGAAACAGTGAACATTAGTAAGTATTATTATTAGATACCGTCCTTTCATTTTTTCATTTTTCAGGAAACTCAAAAATGATTATATTACGAAAAATAATTAAAAGAGTAATTAAAACTTAGTATTGATTAACAATCTCATTCGAATGCTTTATTTTGCAGCGGTAGCAACATACAATTGGTATGTTTTTTTCATATTCTACCTGGACCTTCGGGAATTAGACAGAAGGCGAGCTATGCACAAACAGCGTCTGAAAAAGTTACAAGTCACCCAGTGCGCGCATTCAAGATCCGTGGATTCTATTCCAAATATGATGAATCTGCATCGGCAAAATTGCGACAAAGCTGGTCAGTCGCTTCTCGTTACAAAATCATACACCGATTTCAACACGGACGACAACCAAATTTCATCGTCCGAAGAGTTCTCAAATAAAAATTACAATCAACTTCGCGACGATCGGCTCCGCGGCCGAAAAGCTTTTCTATCAAAGTATTCGATTTCGTCGTCCGAGGATGATTTGTCGCCCGCTCAAAAAGCAATGAAGCTTTTAAAGCGCAAGCATGGAGAGCTTGAAGATGCGCATACATCCAAATTAAATCGTGAATTAGTTAATGTTAACGATGCTGAACGCGGTACCCAAACACTTGCAAGTCCGCCTGGAATCACGAAGCCACGAGCGGAAACGTATTTGAAAAGCGCCTGTACTTGTTCGACTTCCGAAGAAGAGGACGAGAACGACGACGGCGAGAACGATCGGGGATTAAACCTGGATTCAAATGCCGTGGCGTGTAGTGTTCCTGGTAAATATGGAGAAAGTGCAGATTTTTTAGATCCAAGTAAAATACGCGTCGAAAGTCCCCAAGAAGACTGCAACAGGGGAACTAAGTGCGAAAGACTTGCGATCGATACAATTAAATTTTCGCCGACTATATCGGTCATATTCAATAATCCGAGAAGTTTTTCAATGGATCATACAGATAATCTTCAGATACTTTTAAATAGAAATTTACAATTTTTGGACAGATTGTTTCAAACAGTGAAATATGACGATAATAATTCTCCATCGGGTAATATGCATAAATGGATAATTTTTCGACGGGAATTCGAATCTAACTTAGGTAGAAATAACTTTCTAAAAGAATTCGATTCGAAAAATAGCAATGAAACAGTGCCAATAAAAGCGGGTACTAATGATAAAGAAAAGAGTATAAAAGACGGAAGTAGCCGTGACAGATTTAAAATAGGTCCAATTACTTTCTCGAGCATTGAAAATACCGGAGTTCATTTAAGCGAGAAAAACCCAAATAAATTTAATGAAGTAATTAATCAATATTTGCCGCTGGAACTTCCATCGAGGAAAAATTTTGAATTTTTAAAAGAGGATGTAAAATCAAAAGAGGAACAATTTAACATCGATCATATTCTCTCCGATAAGAAGCCTGTCGAATCTTACCATACAAAAACATCTTTAGAAAGCTCTCCTTTGTACATTCCTAAACACAAAGAAGATTCCTCCTTGAAATTAATGAAGCCAGTCGTGTGGATGGATCACATTGAAAACCAGAATGACGTGGAATTGCGACGTCTTGAGGCTTACAACAAGATAACTCTTGTACAGGATAGGAGAGATATGTTGCAGAAAAAGAAAAAATCTAAAATGACTGCTTACAAGGAATCTCCAGCTGAATTGTCGTTTCGTAATTCTGAAGTGGTACATCCAAACAAATTAATAATGGAAGAACGCATCTGCAAATCTGCTCAATCTCCGAAGCCAGTACCAATGACGAATCTTAATGATTATCAGAGGAATTCTAAGCTTCAAAAAATTGAGGTGCAATTGTCAACAGGTATAGGTTCAAATAAAACTTTCGAAGACAATCCTAATGAGAGTAATATATTGATTAATCTTTCACCGGATAATGCAACTGCAGTGAACAATGTTCCTTTAACAAATTCGACTAGTAAATTGAATGTGAGGGAAGCTATAAATAAAATCGACTGGAACATTGATCCTACCCTATTTAAATATTCACCAACGAAAACGAAAGCTCATTCCCCAGGGATAAAGGAAGAGGAGCCAGAGGCACGCATCATAATCGACGATGAAACCGTCGGTCAGCTAAAAAGTGCTTTTTCATTCAGTGACGAAACTGAGAGAGGCTTTCGCTTAGGACCTGACGCTGGCGAGCCTTATCCAGTGTTTCAAATGGTAGCCGTGACAATGAATGAGATATTCAAAGCGACTAACTGGCGAAATTTCGAGGACGTTCTGCAGGAGCGATTCAGTCAGGTCAGCTGGGCTGACAACGATAATGGGATCTATTGCAAAACCGAAAATTTGGCAATTGATGCTGGTGACAATGAGAATCTCGGCGTTCCTTACAATACTCCTGCCGAGGAATCGTGCGATAATAAGTTCGAGGAATTAGAACAGAGGAAAACGATTTCAGCATACCTGCTCGACCAATTGCAGGAGGTTTTAGATTCGTCTCGCGAAACTTTATCTGTTATTGAACACCTGCACGATGAAGTCGATAGCGAAAATTTAAATACTTCCGACACAAAACAGATATTGACGAGCAGTGTAGTCGAATGTGTTACCGATCTTAAACAGATATGCGGTCAGGCTGAACATTTTCAAAACGATCTTGAAGATTTGGAAACTTACACGTGTACTGTCGATGAAAAACCTTGTTCATCCGCAGAAAAACTAATTGAAATTGAAAAAAGACCGAGAACGGCACAACAAAATGATACGCAAATCCAAAAAAATATAGCAAAAGTGCAACAAACTGATGTGCAAAAAACTACAAAAAACATTCATCAAAATGAGATAAAGCCTCAGAACTCGGACTCTAAAAAAGCTTTACGCAAAAAGAGGCCATCTTCTAAAGCAAGCTTAGCAACAAAGCAAGGGCAAGACTCACCTCCCAATAAAGTCAAAGAATTCGACAGCGAAGGTCGCGCTTTAACTTTAATAAAATCCCGCAATTCTGGTTTTTCAATAAAATCTGATCCCAAAAAGAATTTAAAAAGTAAACCCTCCTCGGCCAAAAGTGATCGACTTGACACGGTTTCTAAAAAATCCATGAAAACTAATTCAAAACCAGTAATAAGGCCTAGAACATCCGAAAATGTTCGACTGAAAAAGAATGATAAAAGCTTGATTGATCTGTTTGAAAATTTCTATCAACAGGCGAAAAAGCTCGAGAAAACTAAGGAAAAAATGACAAAGGAAAGTTGTAAAAAGCTTGCAAAAACCCAAAACTTTGTAGAATTTATGTCTTTGTTTAGCCAAGAAGATTTAACGCCAATAGTCAACAAGTCCATAACAAAATTTAACTCTAAATATGAACGCGCGTCCTGTTCCAGAACAAAAGTCCCAGAAAGACATTGCATACTGAAATCTGAAATAGAATTGAAGAATTCCGAGCTTCAAAATTACGAGAAAGAAAAAGTAAAAATGCACACGATAAGTACCAACGTTTGTGAGAAAAAAATTTCAGTCCAGAAGAATTCTCAAGAATTGCCAAAACGATATCTGCAGACCAGGTTGCGCAATAAAATTTTCTTCAACGACCACAGCGATGTGGAAGGATGTTCGACTGATTGAGTTGTTGTGTATAATGAGTGGAAAAATAAAGACATTGTTTACTAAAAAAATATTTATTTCTACACTTTAGTGCCTATATTAAATGGCAACAAGTTTCAAAAACTTGTTTATAAAAAATTATAAATATTTTATTATTAATTAAACAGTTACTTGTTTGATTTTTCATGAAACCTGTACAATTTCTTACATATTCTTATATACTAGTACAGAACTAAATTTCGTTTCACCAGTCTATCTAAAAAACACCTGATCTCCTGATGTAATTATCAATAATTACTTTAAAAACGCATTAATGTTAAAAAAAAACGATATCTTCAAACGTTCAATAATTTTTCTCATTGTTATTAAAGAAGATTTAACACGTTACGTCATAGCCTTCTATGATTTCTGGCACAATATAATTCGGATCGCAAACGGTGTTTCTTACTGCATCTCTGGCACTGGCTTTCAATATTCTGAAATTGATCTCATTCTTATCCATGTAACCATAAAGATACATAGGCAGCTTATTAGACAATATCCAAAGGTTTTGATCCTCCTCGTGATCCATTCTAATGTCGTTGGGGAAAACCAAGGAAACGTTGCTCGATCCCACGACTCCCAAATTTTGTGGTATGTACTCCTTTCTAGTATCCCAACACCACACGGAGTCTCTGGTAACCATGTTGAAAAACATGACACCGTTCCTGTCGATCGCCGATCCCGACGAGTGTCCGTAATCCTTGGCCCTCGGTTTGCCAACGGGAACGAACTTGTCGGTACTTTTTTCAGCCGTCCTTTTGTCCCTGATCGCCGAGAGCGGAACGGCGAATTCACGAAAACTGGACATCGGGTGGAAGAACATGGTTTTCTCGTTGTTGACGTCGACCGGAGTTAAGGCTACCCCGAAAATTCCGTCGGTCCATTGAAATTCGAGCCCGTGAAGATTGTACCTCGAGGACAAAGGATCCGGGAAGAAGAAGTGGTGCTGAACTCTGAACGAGGTGTTGTTGTAAAAGTCGTAGACTACGAGACCGAAGCGCCAAACGTCCGCTGCGTAAGCGACGGCATTTTCGCATTGGTCGTTCCTTACGTCCACCACGATGTTGGAGTACAGTGAATCCTCTTTAATCTGATCTTCCGGCAGTGGATAAGCTCTGATTAGTTCGTCGGTGTACAAATCGAAAACGAAGATCGTCGGCGGGCAAATCTGTTTCGCTTCGTTCGTAACGTCAATTTTTCCAGAATCCAGTACCCACAAGCGATCGCATTCGTCGACCTGCATCCTGAAGACGGAGGTCAATCCTTGACAGTTACCTATAAGTTTAACAAGAAGATTATGACGTTAAACCAAGGGACGCAATTAAAGGTGTTTTTTTATATATTTATCGAATAATTTATACCCAAGTGATGCCACCTCCAGTCTGGATATACTCTCAGCTTAGGACTTTTGTCTAACGATTTTGTAGAGACCGTCGCCAACGTCGCAGGAATACCCTTTTTCCACCTCGGCAGACTGATGAAAATTCTGTCTTTCCAAACTTCGAGACCCAAAGGTAAATTGTTCTCGGGGATAAACGTTCCACTGTAAAGCAGACTGTTTCTGTCCTCCTCGTTCTCGAATTCAAAATCAATCGTCTTCCAAGCAAACATCTACAATTCAAATAAAATTCATTGCGAAATCTAAAAAAACGATCGAAAGCTTTTACGTATTTTCCGGAAACTTACCAATTGCATAGCCGGACCGGCGTACTCATCCCTGTAGCCAGTTTCCTTCGGGGGCTTGAAGATGTGCCCGGGACTGTATATCCGTTCGCTCTGATTAAAATCGTTCTGATGATTGAATTTCGTTGATTGGAGGATGTTGTTGGAATTAGCGCCTTGCTTAAAAGCGTCGAGGTGCCGCTCGCTCTTTTTACTATCCAGGTGGTTATTGTGATTGCTCGCGAAATTAGGATCGATTTGAAATCCATGAGGACTCTCGGTATGCCTGTGATCGACGGTACTATCTGGTTTATGATTGCTAGGAAAGTCGCAGTTTACGTGGGGCGCTTCCTGCCCGAACGCCGGATCGTCGAAAGAGGCGGAAGAAGGCTTTGAAAAAGATTATAAAAATTAATTCGGAGAAACTCGGCAAAAAAGTATAATTAAAAGGCTCGAACATTTTTTCCTCGTCGAATAAATTAAGATGTCGATCACGCTTGGAGTGTTTACTAATGGAGTGACGGCTGTCACTTTTGGCAAGGCAAATCGATGTAAAGAATCAATAGAATAGCAATTAACGAATTTGACGCGTCATCGGAAATATTAAAATATTAAGATTACGCAACGGGTAAATCAGGCCGAGTTGTTTTTAGAACGGTAAAAAATTTATTTGAAAAGGGAACTCAATGCTAAGATCGATTTCTCCGATAAATGTAGCCTCACGATCACGAAGACCGTAAATACTTTCGGCGAAAACAATCCTCGACGCCACTCTCGGGCACTGTTTAGATCCGCCAATATTTCACCAGTATGACGTATCGATGTCGATTTATTTACATAAACCCCAATCACACTTTTTTTTTAACGAAAGAAAGAACCAATGAAAGAGAAAAAGAATTAAATAATTTTATTTAATACTCGCACTTGTTCTCACTCATTAAGTAATCCAAAAGCACCCGAGACCAGGTCAGGTTAATATTAAACAGCGATTCACCTTGAAGAAAATGAGAAAACCAGCCGAAGTAAAGCGACATAATTGCCGTGACAATGTCCGCCTGCGAGGTGTAGAGCTGCGTTATCGGCGGCGCCTCGAGCTCTTGCGAAATCTGGAGGTTCGGCGCGGCCGGCTCCGCGAACTCTCGGACGCCCAGGAGCGACATGGTCACCAGCCACGGCACGAAGTTCGCCATCCCTGCAATTCACAAACACCCGCAGCTGTCAGCCGTTGAA
Source organism: Ormyrus nitidulus (assembly GCA_900474335.1). Lineage (NCBI taxonomy): Eukaryota > Metazoa > Arthropoda > Insecta > Hymenoptera > Ormyridae > Ormyrus > Ormyrus nitidulus. Next base: position 7,618 of record UCOL01000499.1, read on the forward strand.
CTATTGCTAAATCGAGTCGCCGCGTCCCGGGAACCTACATCCGTCGGCGTTAGTCGCGATTCATTGCCGCGCTTGCCATTGTTATGCTACTTTGTGCTCGATAATAATATTGAAGCTAAATTTAGTCATTGCTGCGCGCGTTGATTCGTTTACCGAGAAAGCGGATTGAAATTTTTTACAGACGCGAAGATGCATCGGTGTATTTGCGAATCGTATATAGGCATAAAATAAATTAAATTCAAAATTGTGTCGTAAACGTGAAAAAGTAATTAAATTGGTGTTAAAGTAATTTAATTAGCCTTGCAGATAGCATCGACTGTAATTTATACCCGACGCGCAATCGCAAATTAAATTACAAACAAACATTATACTGCTTCTAACGAAAGTCATCGTTAGACACGAAAACACCAAGGGTAAATTGCGCAACGCCGTAAAACAACGACCACTTTTAACAAAGCCAAATAATATACTTTCGCCGGCACCCGAGCGTCGTAAAGTCACACTGCGAACCGGAGGGCGCACCACCTCAGCACTCTCAAAAAAAGAAATCGAACACTGCCCATACCTGCCATAAAGAAGACACGCAAGTTCGCGAATATATCCGAGGCGACTTAGAGATATCGTGGATCGGCGAGAGAGAGAGAAGTTTCTTGAACGGCGGCAGCGTGAAATCGCGCCGCTCTACGTGCGAGCGCGTACGAGTCTTCCACCGGACGAGATGCGACTATGAGATGTGCTGGCCATTTTCACGGGTTTATCCAGGCCGCTCTACGTATATCTCGAACCCCGCGCGGTCCCTTCTCCCGCGGCGAATCTTCCGCGTACCATCACTCGCTCGCTCGCTCGCTCTCTCTCTCTCTTTCCTCCTTTGATCCTATGACTCTCTCTCTACGCGAGAGTGCGACTCCCGGTAGGTCATTGGCGCGGAGTTCATGGGAAAGCGCTCATTAAGGATGCGCCGAGTCGCGCGCGAAATCTTAATGGAAGCAAGGGACCGGAGTTCGTCGCGATTTGCCTTTTTTTGTGAGGTAATCTAAATAATCTAATTTTTTAATGAACGCGTGTAAGCGGATGAGCGCGGGGGGAATATACAGGATAGAAAGTTAATTTTTTTCATTCTCCGACTATCGCTTCCAATTATCTGATCTGGAATAAATGATCTGGGAAAAGTCTGCTCTTAATTTCGAAATATTTGTTTTATACACTTAAGAGGAAGTGAAATTGTATTATTGTTTGTTAAAGTTTTAATGCACTTATTAATATCACTATAGTATTTTAGTGCAAATAAATACTTTAAATTAAATCCCCGAAAAAACACGGTAAATAAAAATAAGGTACTTATTAAAATTATGCAATAGCCTTTAATACCTAGTAAGTAAAAATCTTCAATGCCTAGCTCTTGTATTCAAAAAGTAAAACATAATAAATACGTTTTTTATTAAAAAAAAATTTACCTAAATTAGCTTTCATCAATATTGCGCGAGGCCATCATAAAATAAAAAAAAAAAATTCGCAGCCTTCGTCTTCTAAACAAATACCAAAGTTTCAGCGACGCGAACAAAAACCGCCTTGACGAGACAATAATCGTTCGGGACGAGATTCATTTCTCTCCCAGCAGCGGCTGTTAAGTCCAAGTAAACGTAAAGCGTAAATCAGTTCCAAAGGTTTTTCCTCCGGCCGGCAAGAAGTCGAAGCTTTTTATGTTCCGCGCTCCGAGTAGCGCGCTGGAAAGTGCGTGTCTAACGTTATGTAGAAGCCGCGGCGAAAGACTTTTCCCTTTCCGTCGCGGGATGTACACATGCAGACTTCGAGTATAATACGTCGGAGATCGTTGGTCTCGATTGTCGGAGCGAGTCGAGATTTCGTTACCAACGAGGAGGAAAAAAGCGGCTTCATAATTCTTACCGTCCCGAGGAGAGCTGGAAAAACATTCTACGAAACTGTAGCATTCAACGCCCCCCTGAACCTTTTTTTTTCAGCGGCGTCACGACGAGGCGTGTTATTCCGAGTTGCTAAATAGTGATTTAAATGAATGGATATAAAAGTTTTACGGCAGTGGGCTTCCTCTCTTATCGGCCTTAATAAGTATAATGAAATTTATACAGATTTATTACATCATTCATTCTGGCATCCACCCATCGGTGATTTACGAAATTCTTTAATGAGCTGTTGGGTTTTGCAGCCTGCCTTTTTACAGCTACATTTAAACTTTTTATCGGTGAATTTTTTAACACTTTTTATTGCTATAAGCAGCAATAGTTGCCTTCGAAAAAAGGTAAATATTTGCGATGCCGTCAGATCCGCGAAACACCAATTATATCATTTTTCAGAAACGAAAAGCACACGAAGACGTCCCACGCCCAATGAAAATTACAAAACAAAAAGTTCATTGTGCAATTCCGTTACAATTTTCCCAGCAATTTTTCCGCCGAGTAGGAACTTGCTTTATTTATCCAGGAGCTACTTATTTCGCAATAAAATCCTTTTTTACTTAATCCTTCACCGTCAAATTATACCCGAGCACTATAACTTTTACCATAAACATCCCAAACTGCCGAGAGCCACCGTTTCCCCATCAAAGCCATCAGTCGAACATCGAAAAACAGCAGCTACTCACCAGCCTTGGTACTCCTGGTCCTCGCGGGCGACACGCCATAGTACTTCTCGACGAACTCGCGGTGGTAGCGAAACACAGGATCGGGATCCGGCTCCCACACGTGACGAGCGCCCTCGTATCGGTCCCTCGTGGTCTTGGTCCTGCCTTTGCTCCACCTGCACGACCAATCGTTATAGTATGCATCGTCATTGCGCCCCTGGCCCCGAGCCATCACATCCCCGCAAGCGCAAATCTCGATCTCGATCAACGCTCGGCGCACATGTCGACAGCTCCTCCTACATGGCGGCTAAAACGAAATTGTCACCCCCCTTTTTTTATATATACCGACGATCGTAAAGCTTCGGCGCGCGTTTGGTAATCAAAGTGCAGTGGATACTCCGCGAAAAAATTGGCAGCCCGGCAGCAGCAGGCATCGGCTGTGTGTCCGCCGCGTGTCTAACGCAAAACTGACCGGCTGATTGTCCACGGCGGTACGTTTGTCTTGGCGAAAGGGAAAAGTCCGTTTAACGAAAATCCGTTTCCTCGCACGCGCGTTCGTAATTTCAGCCGCGCGCGAAAACAATGACTATATAATCCTTGGGCGGAATAGGCGCGCAAAAACCGTAGCGCGCCCGCATTGTTATTATAACATGTGAAGGCCGGCAAAAAGGGACGCCCATCGAGCCGTTTTCTCGTATTTGCGCAAGGCGGCCCGCTCGCGGTTAACCCAGATTTTTGCGCGACATTTTATACGGTTATTTCGCGCCCGCCGCGGGAGACACACACACTCGACAATATTATTCTCCGCCGTCGCCGACTACTCTCACGCGCGGATTCCGGAAGGAAAGCAGAGCAGACTCGTTCGATTCTCGCGGCTTTTTCATCCCGGCGATGGTGATTCATTGTCTCTTTGTCCGCGAGGAAGACGCGCGCGCGTTTGTCTCGCGGGAAAAGTCGACGCGGGGCTTTTTTTATAAATATTGAATAATGATTTCACTTAGCGTTCGCACTGTGGATTTATTACTCGGGGAATATTATGTATGCGGGCACTTGTTTTACAATAGCGAACGGTAACGGATTTCAGCAATATTTGCCGAGGGTTGCGCGAAATTTGCATTGGTATCGACGGAAAATCGGTCAGCGATTTTTTTTTGTTTTTTTTTCCGCTACGTTATATTTTACAGCCCAATTATTTATAATTTATCTACTGAAACTCGTGCACTTTTGCATATTTAGAGTTATTATATTTATTTTTTTACTTTCTATACGTTTTTAGCCGTTACACCACTCGGGCGCATTATCGATCGTTTTGCCACTATTACAGATTTTCCAGCACATTTTCACCAAGATCCATTACTTTAATTACCAAAACGCGGCTCGCAGGCCGACCCGTCGAGATTACCATTTACAGACGAGTCGCGCACAAGACGAAAACGAAAATCGAAAGCACCGAGACCGGTCCATCGAACTGATTTACACTCGCGCAAAACTCCGTCCGACACTGAAATTATTAGCGGTTTTGCAAAGGAGCACAATAGTCACAGGCGAATTTCTTTGACGGTCGCCTGGCTCGGTCGTCACTTTTTTCTAATTAAAAAACTCATTTCGCATTAATTCCAACTTTCTAAATTTTTCACGCCTCAAAGTCGTCTTGATTATGGAATTATTATTATCCTAACAGAGGCCCATTACAAAATCACTCGGCTTTCTACCAATTTCATTATATTTACGGGATTTGAAAAAGCGTTCGATCTCGAGTAGCCGCGTGTGATAATTCTCGATCGGCGGATTGACGTCAACTGAATCCGCAGGACGAATCAATGGGATTTTGGTGAGAGAGAGAGAGAGAGAGTGAAAGCCACTCGTGGACAATAGTGACCGGAGCACTTTGCGCCCGCACTATTTCGCTTAATGTATTGTCAGTCTTGCCACACCGGCCGCGCAGAGTTACGGCCGTCCCCTCCAGCGGGAGATAAGTGCAGCCGAAGGAGGAAAGCACCGGGAGAGGAAATTATGCAAAACGGGAGTGAAATTTTCGTCACGAGCCATTGAAATACGGTTCGCAACCGCCTACAAGGCTAACCGCGCGCGCCGCGAGCCTGGCTGGCGTTCGTTTTTTTTTTCACGCCGGAAAACGAATTAATTGCGTTAAATTAGCTGAATAAAAACGTCGGATGAGTGCATAAACTGCCTTATTACCGATTAAAATTCAGGCGCTTGGAAATTTTTTTATGTTTGTTGCTGCGCGGAAAGCGTGTCTGGTTAATTTTATTTATTGCACATTGTCCGAGGAAAAGTTTAGTTTTCATATACTGCACGTTTTGCAATTGGCTTTTAATTTTGTATCCAGTCGGACGGTAATTCTTTAATAAAACTTTTATCACTTCGCGGTCGAAAATTGCTCGATATTTTGAATTAAATTTGTTTAAATAAACCGCTATAAAATTGCGCGTAAACACATAATTTTGAATAGCTGCTTGTTTGAATGTTTGATACAAATTAGCTTTATGCAACGGATACTAAAAATTTCCAAGCGCCTGAAATTTAGCCGGTTATAAAGCAATTTTAGCCAAATTTAATATAATTTGGAATTCTTACCTCATTGGGCTTCGAAGTCTGTTCGAGCACAGAAGTAACCAGACTCGTTGAGAAAGTGTTCTTCTTGGAATGAGTTCCTTTTAGGAGTCTACCGGTATAAAAAAAACTCACATGATAGCGGCTAAAGAGAGGGGCAGTTTATAAGAGAAGTGCACCTTCTCTCGATTTTTATTGGTCAACTGGCTTCGATTTTGACTTTTTAAATTCCACCGCTTTATTTACTTGGTTTAATCGAGGACAACAGAACAAAATTCGGTTAATTTAATCTGTTTTATTTACAATATTTAGATACAGTTCGCATTCCATTCCTCTGTCGATAAAAATTTAGATAAATCCTTCTAATTTACATTTTAATTTTACGATAATATTGGGAAATCCAAATTTACCGAATTCTCGTTCCGCGTAACAAATAATTACACTGTACAAAGGCGGAAAGTTCAAATCAACGTGATTAACGCGAATTCCTCTCGTTTTTTCCAGAAACTACTCGCTTATTACACTAGGACAATGAGCAATATTGCTTCATTTCACTCGTTACTTTTACGTTTTGCATTCAATTAGTTTTATTAAAATTATTTTTATATTTTTCCGCACAATGAAGTCGCACAATATTTTTTTGGTAATAAAAAGGGTATGGGATCTATTATCTAAGCAATGGTTATTAACTACGCTACGATAAATAATTCTATGATTAATGATATTCTGTGTTGTAATGCTTCGGCACTTCGCATTTCGTTCCTCGTACTAAATTTTCTACAGATCCTTTAAGTACTCTGAAATTGACTTCATTGAAATTCATACTGTCAGTCATAATTTTTTGCAGTCTATTAGTCATTATCCAAACTTCTTCCACGGTGTTTGTCCTCGAACTTGGAATGACTTTCAAACCGCTGGCAAATTGAAGTCGGTCTTTATCCTGAACAGCGATGTCCTAAAAAATAAATTGAAATAAAACGTTTTATCTTTACTCTCGCCCATCCAATAAAAATTTAGACGGAAAAAGATCTTCTATAAGTTAATGTACTTTCTAGTAACCCGATCACGAAGCGAAAAAAAAACCGCTTTACTTTCAATAAAATTTCCGACGACTTGCCAACTCTATATCGATTCTCAATAAAGCGTCCTCTTCCCTACCCAGAAATACTCACAACATTCTCCCTCTTCATATCCTTATTCCTGTTCCAACAACCTACAGCAATCTCCTTGGTCAATCCGAAGAGCAGCGTCCCCTGCGAAGTGGCAGCCATGGCGGTCGCCTGGCTGGGCATCATATCCATCCCCCTCTTGTACTTGACCATATCGGCGAAAATGCTCCTGCTCAAAACCCTCGTGTCCGCGGCGTAAAGCGCCCTGGAGGCGAAGGGCCTCAAGTAGAGATCGCTGCCCTCCTCGCCGGGCAGCCTCGGGGTCAGTGCCATTCCCATCAGGCTGTCCTCGAGCTCGAAGCTCTCGTCGCCGATGCTCACCCGCGCCTCGGCCTTCTCGGGCTCGAAGACCTGCGCCTCCAGACGGAAAGGTCCGCGCCGACGGTTCCACACCACCAGTCCTCGGCCGTTCACGTCTGCCATGAACACCTGGAGAAGGAGAGAGAGAGAGAGAGAGAGAGAGAGAGAGAAAAAGAGTCAGATTTGCGTAAGATTTTTGGGAGCTTAATGCCTTGCGTAACGGCCGGCGAGCATCTCGAAAGTATAACGATTGTATAAGGCTTTTGGGGGAAAAGTTTTTGTAAAGCTGTTTTCAAAACTTTTGTTGATAAAGGAGACTTTCGCCGACAGTCGCGTCGGCGTAAATCTTAGTTACTTGCAGTACATTAAAATTCACTATATTTCATAATCTTGACATAATGGTACAGTAATTTCGTCGTGTAGAAAGTTGTCTCTGTTGATTAAAGTATTCATAACGATATACTTCTTAGATTTATATTGTCAACCCGGATCGAGAATTTTTTTTTTCATTAAAACGCGCTTTCACCTACATTTTCTAATTCGCAATCGGGGCCATTCACGTCCAGCACCGGAGTGACCAATTTTCCGACGCCCCGTCTATTTTGCGCCACATTATCCGGAATTTTGATCCGCTCCAACAATCGATCGCTGCCAAGATCGAAAATCAATATTTGCGCGGGGCACGTATAGTTACTGCCGATGTACCCGGTATCTAGAACGTACAGGCGATTGCACTCGTCGATCTGAGGAAAGGAGAAAAAAAAGTGCGTTATCATCCGTTACAACACCAGTTATCCAAGACTGCGCGCGCAAACATATGCGCGTACCGCGACTCTGTAAACACTCGTGATCCCGTTGCAGTCGCCCTTCTTAAACCAAGACCAGTCGGGATAAGGTTGCAGCAACGGGCCGGACGGTCCTCGGTATTTGGTTACGGTTGCCAAACTTGCCGGAACGCCTTGATTCCTGATGGCCGTGATGAAGACTCGGCCGTCTGCGGCGTAAAAACGGGGATTGAGAATAATCGAATTTATCACGGGCCGGAGGATTTCTAATTTATTGACGATAAGCTTATTATACCTTTTGCTCTGTCGACATCGATGGGCACGATGTTTTTGTAGTCGTAGTCGCCGTTTCTGACGTACTGCTGCTTCTGCTCGTTTGACTCCCATAAGTAATCGATGTACTTCCACTCGTACTTCGTTTCGAGCTTTTGCGCAGCAACGGTGACGATTAGAAAAAGTGCGGCGTACAGTAGCGATTTCGTCATGATCGATTAATTTAATACGGTTTTGGTTCAGCTTGGGAAGTAGAAGACACTCGCTGCGCGGCTGCAACTAAACTGAGAGTGTTTATGATAAAAATTTTATTGACAACTTATCGCTTACCAGTTCATTAGGAGAAGAGAGAGAGAGTGCAGTAATCTACAATTATATTCAGATCTCCGTCCAATTTACTTCGACTCGTCACTCATTTTTAGTTAATTAATTGCACTGAAGAGCTCGATAAATATTTAATTAAAACACGAAATACTGCGCGCTTCTAATATTAATATTTAAACTGCTAAAATATTACATACTCTTTTACGACACTGTACTGTGTATACAAGCGTTTACTTTAAAAATCAAAAGAGATTAATCTCTTGTTTAAAATAGTATAAAGCACTACCGAATCTTTATTAGATTTTTCTCTTTTGATTCCACCTACTCAAGCAAATCCATTTTTATATCACTTTAACCTCACAATTTTTCTATTTGAACACGATTTTCCGGCTCTCGTGATATAAAATAAAAGTTCATTACGAAAGTGTAAGTTTAATTTTTACCTCGTGAGACAATTTTCGCCCGAACGAAGCAAAATAACGACTTCCACACTCGTGTCGAAACACTAATTTAATTACAGTTACAAATGCATTTATTTTTCAACGCTATATCCGTTAACTTTATTTTCTAGATTCCTCTACCAAAGTGAAATAAAGAAAAAAGCCTCGGCGGCAGATTGAAAAATAAACAGATAATAAAGCCATTATATGAATTAGCCGGGCACTAAATCTCCATTTTAGAGGCCAATTATAAATCGTGTTACCAACTTTTTGTGCAATCCGGCATTACTAACGCGATTGCGCTCTCAAGCTCAATGTCAATTAGGCACTGACAATTACGCGCCGATTTAGAAAGGCGAGAGAGACGAGCGATCTTTTGCCGCCTGACATTGACCCGCGCGGAGGAATATATGCACGCTCCTGCCTTTCTTAGATTCATTGACCGACGCGTCGCGTTAATTAAATCGAATGTAACGATCGAACTAAAAAGATCGTGGAATTTTCGTGTTTTCATTTCGTCCTTGTAACACTAAGATCTTGAATGTGTACATATTTAGATACAGAGTTTGGTCACTCCTTACCTTCGCTGTTATGGATCTACGTGTGTTTTGATGCGCTCGTTGAGTTTCTGTTGGTACTTGAAAGTGTGTCAGCGAAATCGCGGGTCGCGGTATGGAGCCTTTTATTTGAGGCTCGAAGAGAACTGCACTTTTATTACTTTTATTACTTATTGTATAATCGCAGTCTTATGAACGAGGGTAGTATCATTGTTGCAAAAGTTAATAATTTTTGTTCATGCAAGGTTGACGAAATAAACTGTTTGCCGCTGTGCTATATGAATTCGTTTTGAAGTCTCTAGCCGAGTCGTTTTGACTTTGTCGGACTTTAAGAACAACTCTTGACAATACGAATTAACTGTTGCTAATCGAATTTTTGTGTCGAACCTCGAAACAGATTCCAATATACTAAAAGACGGTTTGTCGAATGTCAAACGAATAATAATTAATGACTGAACCTTTTCCTTTGGAAAAATACTTCGGTCGGGAAGAGCAGGGATTCATTTTTTATATCTAAAACATGAAAACATGACAATAACTTGACCGATGTTGGTTATGCAGAATTTATTATTTAAAAAAGTAATAAATTATTATTTTAATTTTTTATTTTAATTTTACTATTTCTTTTCTGTCATGACAGCATTGAAGAAATTCCCGCCACTGTGTTCTCAAAAATGCGAAACGGGCAGGTAAAAAATAGGTAGAAGGTTTAAAGACATTGTGTACTGACGCGATTGTGAATTTTGTGACTGTAAAAATGGGTTGAACATACGACGAACAGGGATAATTACAGGGGTTCGACGTGTGCAGATCTGAACTGCACTTGGAAAAGATCATAAATTGGAAAAGAAATTTTTTATGGTGGTTCTACAGATGTGTCAAAAAAATGAAAATGAATATACATAACGTGCTTAAATAGACATAAAAACGCTTTCTATTATTACAATTAACTTCAGAACTACTTTTTCGGGTATTAAATTTTAAAATCTTTATTTTCAGTCAAGTTAAATATAAAGTAAATAAAAAAAGTATTATTAAAAATGTCTTTCAAATAAAACGAATTTTAAAGAGTTATTCGCAATGATGAGCTTTGAGAAATTGGTTGCAGAAGTCCTGCAACAGGAGAATATTTCGTAATAATATTAAAACTTTAATTTTTAAACAATAACAAAAATTTTTCAGAATTCAACTAATTTTCAAGCGTCGCAAATAGTTCCCGCGATAATATCCCTAACCGGAACTCTCAATATGCGGAAATTAACTTCGCTGAGCTTCTGCGTGCCCGCGTAAATCCTCTGTAGCCTATTTGTCATCAGAAGCAGCTGCTCTTGTCGAACCGGGAACAGCTGGCTGCCAATAATTTTCATCCCGCTCGTAAATTGAAGCCGCTCCTTGTCCTGCAGCGCAATGCTCTGAAAAACAAAAAATTTTCCCGCGTTAACCGGTATACACAATCGTCGCGCTTCGCGGCAGAAACAATTCGCTCACAAAGTATTCCCGCCTCAAGGGCTTGTTCATGTTCCAGCAGCCGATGGCAATTTCGCTGGTCAGCCCGTAAAACAGAGTGCCCTCCCGGGAGAACGCCATGGCGGACGCCTGACTGGGCAGGACGTCGACCCCCCTGTAGTACTTGATTTTCGTGCCGTCGATGCTGCGAGTAATGACCCGTGTGTCGGCGGCGAAGACCGACTTGGAGGCGAGCGGTCTGAAAGACAGATAGCGGCCTTCGTCGGGGTACCTTAGGGGCGACAGAGCCATTCCCAGCACGCCGTCGGGAAGGTGGAAGCTCTCGCCGGCGATGGTGAAGTCGGCGTTTCTTTCCTCGGGCTCGAAAACATCGGCCTCCAGGCGGAATGTTCTGAAGCCGTTCCAGACGACCAGGCCGTTTCCTTGCACGTCCGCCATGTACACCTGCGCAAAGGTGTTAGTCATCGCGAGTGCAGATATATATGAGCTATGTTGTCTTTGCTTATCAGTGATAATTATTGCGAAAACGCTTATTTTTTAAATCGTATTACCGTCGTGTTGTCGCAAGTCTTGCCGTACGCTTCGACGATGGGAGTGACCAATAATCCGACTCCGTTCGCATTTCGGGCTACGTTGTCGGCGATTTTCAGCCTGTGGATTAGCCTGTTTGTATACAAGTTGAACGCCAGTAATTGAGCTGGACATACGTAGTCGTCGCCGATTCTTCCGTTGTCCAGAACCCACATCCGGTTACACTGGTCGATCTTTGATTTACAACATGTTCAGAATGTTAAGAATGCAATGCAATTATTGATGAAAGATAAGTTGGGCTGTTATGAGCATATCTTACGGCGACTCTGTAAACACTGGTGATACCATTGCAGTCATTCTTATTCTCATACCAAGACCAGTTTGGGTAGGGTTCTAAAAGTGGTCCCGATGCTCCTTGTTGGTTAGAAACTGTGTGCAAACTCGCGGGAACCCCGGCGGATCTAATTACAGTCACGAATGTTCGTCCGTCTGTGGAATTATGGAAAATTGCAAAGTGGCAATTTAATAAAATTCTTTTTTTCATTACTTTATATCTAAGGGTAAGCGTAGCAGTAGTTAATATCGAAATATATATAATATACTTGATAAAAGTAGCCAATAGATGTGTTATTTTTATTAATAAATATTAATCTTAATTCTTAGAAATTTTAAATAAATTAGGTTTCCTTTTAAAAAATAAATAAAACTATTTACATTAAGATAAGACACGTTGTTTAATGTTTCGTAGTTAGATGTAACGCAAATTTACTTCGAAATTCAGTTATACAACCATTACTATATTTCCTTCAGTAATTAATTACGTTTTTAAACTCTTCTTAATCGCTTAGGTATATTCTACGTTAATTTTTTTTAGAACCTTCGACGTTATTGTAGTATAATCGAACAATTAGATATTACAAATGTCACTATTATTAATAAACGAGGTTTGGGTCTCGCGCACCTCCGGACACGAAGTTTAATAAATTTTAAAAGAAGCAATTAACGCAACTTTAAATATTCAGTTTTAAAAATTTGAAAAGCATGCTCGCTGTGGGCTATAAAGATAAATTTAACGTTTCTCAATCTTATAATACCATTTTATTCACTTACTCTGTAATGATTAAAATGTTAAAAAACCAAAAAAAACTACATTTTAAAAATTAAATGTTAAATTTTAAATTTTAAATGTTAATGTTTATATGTTTAATTATAGACACTAAAATATCTAGCATATGGGTTGGTTTGTGCACATAAGAATCATACACTCAAGCATTGTGTAAACTTCGGCATTGGTAAAATTTAAATACCTAAATTAAATATAATTAAAATATGTACACAATTCTTAATTTGCTGATACCATTCTTGTGACTTATAATTAAAACTGAAAACGAGGAAAGTCAAGGCACTTTTTTAATTAATAAGAATTACCTATCGATCGGTCAACATCAATCGGAGCCATATTTTTCGGATTATATTCGCCATTGCGCAGGTACCAGTCCCTCTGAGCCGGCGACTTCCAAACGTAATCAAAATATTTCCACTCGTATTCGGTGATCAAAGGCGAGGGCCTCGATCCTTGAAAGCGGACGCCGGCACAAGCCGCGCTGACCGTCGCGAGAACCCAGAACAACACCTGCATATTCTCGCAGCTGATCCCGGGCACTTCCAAACTCCTCGGCGGAATCAAGAACTTTTACTTGGATGAGCCGGCGCTGAAAAGGCTTCTCGCATTTTCGACTCTGCGGGACGGAGACACTTGTATGAATATTTGTACTATTCGAGCGGCTTATCATTCGAGCATGAAACACAGCCGAGATAATAGGTTGAATAGAAAATATCATGCGTCATTAGGAAAAACTTTTTTAATATACGGGCTTTAATATTTTCAAGGATTTGTGAATTCAGATGAAAGGCTCATTAAATCAATTTTACTGTGATATTCTCTCAAGTGCAAATAATTGACGATTTAAAACAGGCGAACGTTTTTAATTCTTTTTCTTTGATTAACTGCCTTATGTAGAAATGCATTAGTTATTTGAAAAGTGACGCTGATAGATTTAAATTATGTCTATTGTGGTCTTGCATATTATCATTTTTTTTTTTAAAGAAAAATGTACAAAAATCATTAACATTAACATATTAATTAGTTAAGGAAAATTACAAATGAGGTTTTTAGTTCCATAAAGTAATTACGAGGAAAAATAATTATAGATATTGTTATTTTAAAAAAAAGAATGTACATAAGTTATACGAATTTACGTAAAAAATTTTCTTTCAATAATTTTCAAAAAGCCTGATCTTCTCTCTTCTAGATCCCGAGGTAATAAACCGCTCGTCGCGATAATTTTTATGCGCCGTGCGCTCCATGACTTTTATGATTTTCTTTTATAACCTCCCAGACGATGGCGTCGTCTCCGTCTCTGAAAATAAAAGAACCTTTTTAGATATATATAAATAGCGAACGCCAGAGAGCGCAAGAAAAAGAAAACTCCACGAAATTACTTTTGCTCCTGCTGTTTGTCAAGAATCTCTTGGAGCATTTGTTTCGCTGCGTTTGGCATTTCACAGTCAGTGCCCGTAATGAGCTCGGTGACCGAACTCTTGAGAATTCTAAAGTTAATGTTCTGGTAGTTGCACTTTCCATTCAACACCTCTTGCATTTTATTAGTCAACACCCATAATTCCTCCGGCGACTGCATAACCACCTTCGGCACGACTTTAACACCGCTCGCGTACTGAAAGCGCTCCTCGTCAACCTCCAATACCCTCTGCAACGGAAGATTTCAAAAACAGTTTGAGCAACGAGCCGTTAAGGCGGTGAAAAAATTGCCCGATATGTATAAAAAAAAAAAAGATCGTACAAAGTGCTTAGGAGCGAGCTTGTTGTATCGGTTCCAGCAGCCGATGGCGACCTCCTTGGTGAGGCCGTAGAATAGGGTGCCCTCGGAGGAGAAGGCCTGGGCCGGTATCTGACTGGGCAGAACGCCGAGGCCCTTGTAGAACCTGATCTTGTCGCCGTAGGTGCTGCGCTTGAGGACCCTCGTGTCGGAGGAATAAATGTTGCGCGAGGAAAAAGGTGAGAAAGTGAGGAAGCGAGTCGTGTCTGGGAAAATTCTTGGCGATAGCGCCATCCCGGATATGCCCCTCTTCGAATAAACACTCGTGCCGGCTACATTGAAATTGGACTCGGCGTCTTCCGGCTCGAAGGCATGACTCTTCAGACGGAATAGGCGCACGCTGTTCCACACCACGAGACCGTTGCCCTCCTCGTCTGCCATGTAGACCTGTATAAAGATTTATTTTCAATTCTCAGAGTCATTTGAATTATTTATTTTTATTATACCGTTGAATTGTCGCAGTGCTGAGCATCGTTGTCGACGATTGGGGTTACCAAAAGTCCTTTGTTCGAGACTTTGTCGCGCGATATCTCGTCCGGGATAACCAGTTTTGCAATCATTTGATTGGTATGTAAATCAAAGGTTAACAACTGAGCAGGGCAAACTTGCACGCCGTCGACGACGCCGGAGTCCAAAACCCATAATCTATTACAGGCATCGATCTAAAATTACGGCGAACGTTTAGAATTACGTTTGTCCACAAATGAATCCTGGAGACTTACAGTTACACGATGGACTGCGGTGAGTCTCTGACAATTGTCTTTGGTGAACCAAGACCAATTGGGATAAGGAACTAGCAAGGGACCTGAAGCATCTACTTTGTCTGAGACTGTTGTTAAAGTAGCTGGTGCGACACCCTTTGTGCCGATTACCGTTACGAATACGCGTCCATCTGAATTGATTGTTCATGTTTATTTAAAAATTTATAGAAATGCGCGAAGATGAAATAAAGTCGAATGAGCTTTACCTTTTGACTTGTCGACGTCGATTGGGACTAAATTCTTGTAATCGTATTTCCCAGTTTTAATGTATTCGTCCTTTTGCTGTTGCGATTCCCATAGATAATCGATGTATTTCCATTCGTACACTGATTGAAATTTCGATGCTAAAGTAACACTGATTGTTGTTAATGCCAAAAGCAAAATTACGTGCTTCATCTTGCTTCAGTTTCTAATCGTAAATTAATTTTTTATAACTATCAAGTGCTCATTTGTAAAAGTGAATTCGCGAAGTTCACGTCAAGTAATTTAACGCGAATATGAAAGTTTAGGGACAGTCTGAGCTACTTTATAACTATTGCAACCGAGATAATCCATCTGTATTAATATTTAATTATATAATTTCCTTATCACTGGAATTGCCTGGCAATCAAAGACAGGTAGTCAAAGTACAACAGAAAAATATTTATACACTGCGTTTTTCTATGATATTAAATTAAATCATTAAAACAATAATAATTTTATTTCTTTTTGGCAAATCTTTATTAAAATTGTTCTTCTTGGGTATTAAAAAAGTCAAAATTGAATTGCGAATCTTGAGATTTGAATAATAAATCTTTAAATCGCAAATTGTTTTGATGTTCCTACGCCATATGTGCAAGTGGCTGATTAATAAAAATGTTTGCTTGGAATAATTCCAAACAATTTCCTTCTTAATTTATTTCATATACCCACGTGATATAATTTATTTGATTGTAAGTGTTTTTCGACAGTAAGCAAACACCGAATCGAAAGCTTTCCCACAAGTATTTTTAGTTTACAAAATATGATAAGGACAGTGCACAGATCATTAATAAAGTTATCGTTTGAGTTTTTTTGAAGCACTTTTACAAAGAGTAAAAAGATCAAAAAATAAATTTATGTATTTGTGTCGTTAAGTTAAACAGTTTTATTAGTGAAATATTATTTAATACTGTCTTTGTTATTCAAGTTATCAACCTTGAATTTTGTGTTCGAATTCTACGTACCTTGCATAAATTACTAATTTCTTTCAAAAGTTATTGTAATTTCAGTTATTTTTAATCAATTTTCTGATCTACGATTATTGGTTATTACATCAGCATAATTATGTAATGGCAAATACTTGATATCATTTACCAAAATCCTCAATTTCAAAAACTGCATAATTATTTAATGTTTTATAACGTATACTTGAATTGTTAAATCATAATTATCTTAATAGTTTAATTACAATATTTTCACTATATTTAAGCGTTTTAAATAACTTTCAGCTTTATCAGCAGTGCGACGAATTTCCTGGCAGCTAATCAGTATATATGTTAGCTTTTCTTTTCATTTTATCTAATTAATTTACCTAATTAATTTAATTACCATGAAGTTTATCTAGAATTGTGTGATGCACAGTTAATTCGAAAATAAAACTAGAATAAACAGCAAATGTATATGAATAAGATTGTTCTTTATTTAAAAAAATATAATTACTATATATATATATAAAAAGAACGTTCTCAATTCCATTTGATATGTACATTTTGTTCGACATTAATATAGCTTCTGAATTATTAAAATAAAAGTATATTTTTGTACAAGTAACTTGTCTTACTTTTACCGAACCTTCAAACTTACGAACTAAACTTATTTTACATGCATTTCGACCGCTTTCATTTATTCCAAATGTAAAAATTCTTAAAATCTAGAAGATCTGTTCTCATGGCGATAAATTAATTTATACAAAAATTTGTTCTAAGATTGTGAATATTCTAATTATTGTATAGAAAATTCATATTTAACAATCGACAGAATTTTTTGAATCTCAAGTATCAGAGAATTATCGAATCGAAAGAGAATTCGATCATGTCCTTTGGTATTTCTAATAAACTTATCAATTGATTGGAAATTTATGAACAAAAAGAAATAATGTAAGAAATGTTAATAAAACACAACGAATTCCAATGTCTACTTCTTATATTAAAAAACTAATAGTTTTTGCGTTAAATGTAGGAATGATGTAAAGAATTCTATTCGATTACGTATAC
This sequence comes from Ormyrus nitidulus, assembly GCA_900474335.1. NCBI lineage: Eukaryota > Metazoa > Arthropoda > Insecta > Hymenoptera > Ormyridae > Ormyrus > Ormyrus nitidulus. Next base: position 24,526 of record UCOL01000499.1, read on the forward strand.
AATTGTAAAAAAGTATCGGCACAACCCAATCGACTTTGCATTATTGCCTATACGTTTCGTTACAAAATCATAATTTCCATCCACTTCCAAAAACCAATATACACACGCAATAAAAATTTAAAAAAATTTCGGTACAAAAATACAAAAGCGCTTCGCATACAATAAATTTCCACTACCTAATTTGATTTCGCATTCGAGAATGAACGAACAACCCTCCAATTTAAACCCGATCGATTCGAAAAACTCGTCCGAGTCAAAATTCGCAAAGAGGCCTCCATTAAAATCGTCTCGACGCTCAGCCGTGATCGATGTAGAAACTGTACGTGACCGGCTTGGACATCCTAAAGTATTGTCCGGGATCGTATGACCGCGACCTGCCCTGATTGACCTGATTGCAGGGGCAGTTATTGTGTACGGCTCGGTACCGCGAGAAGAAGGGCGGCTCCACTGTTTGCGAGTGGACGGGCTTGACGTTCAGCCGCCTCCCGAATTCAAAGTCGAAGCGGAAGTCGTCCTGGCTGGGATAATTCTCCAGCAGGTCGGCCTCCTCGGACTGGCTGCTCTCCCAGCTATCGATGCTACTGTCGAAGTATCGATAGTAGGGCCAGTAGTGACTGTTGTACTTCCCGCGGTACCATGACCTTCATTTCGACGGCGCGCCCAGCCGGTCGGTGCTCAGATGGTAATTGTCCAGCGCCACGGTGTCGCACTTGGTGCCGCGTACCAGCTCGTCCACGAAGCCCGCCTGGATGCGGAAGTTGGTCTCGTTCGGGTGGAGGGTACCGCTCATGTAGCGCTGGAAGGCTGCCGTCGATACCCAGACTTCTTGGCGGCCTGTTCGCGACGTTATCACCTAAAAATCGACGTGTTACACCTCAATGGAAATTCTTTTTCTCGCTGATCCGACGATTCACTTGGAATAATTAGTTGTTTTTTTTTCTATTTACGCGCGACACCGTTAGACTTACTAACCTTCAGACCGGATGCGAATTGTAAAGTGTCTTCGTTGACCACGAGAATTTCGTTGTTTTTACCGCCGTACTCGGGATAGTGCTTGCTGTTCCAGCAGCCGATTGCCAAGTCACTCATCAGACCGAAAAACAAGACTCCATTTCGATCCATCGCCTCGGCACCGGCCTGAGACGATCTTTCCATGGGAAATGCTTTGAACGATCTCGGGGACGCGTAAGCGTTCTTCTCGAACAGCGTGAAATTCCTGCGGAATAAAGCGAATTCTCATAAATTGCAAAGCATTCGCATATTTTTAACCCGATAAATAACTTACCTAATAATCGAGGTCGGGACGTAAGACTCGGTTCTACTAGCCAACGAGTGGAAGTAAAGTATCCTATCGCCGTCCGGCTTGATCGGACCGAGCGCCAGTCCCAGAATCCCGTCCATCAAATCGAACACCTCGTTCTTAATCTCAAAAGTTCCATACTGCGGATACGGATAGAACAGATTGTTCATAATCTTCCAGGACCTCATGTTCAGGTGATCGTAGACGACCAATCCGAAGTCCGTGACGTCGGCGATGTAGACGAAGGTGTCGCGGCACTTGGCGTCGATCGTCCTGACGTCGACGACCGGCGTGACGAAGAGCGACTTCTCCACGTACTGATTCCTCGGGAATCGATATCGGCTGAGCAGCTTGTTAGTGGCCATCGAGAAGGAGAGCAGCTGCGGTCGGCAGACTCGCTTGTCACCGATCACTCCCGTGTCCAGCACCCAGAGCCGGCCGCAGTCGTCTATCTGCATTTGAAGGACGTGTTCGATTAGCTTTTCACGGAGGATTTTATTAGTTTCACGCTATCGACATTGAGAGGATCGCTCTTCTGGGGGTAAATTGCTCGTCGCCGCTTTCGCCTTTAAGATCGCGAGTTTACCGTTCGATTTAACGGCTTCTCTGTAATTCCGATGCTTCAAGAAGCTAATATTACTCTTGCCGGTATAAAAAAGCCGGCAGCGTTGGGTAACAACGAAAATTACATTAAGTAATACAAGTCATTTTCCTAACAAGTGTCCCAGAAAATCACGGCGACAAATTAATTTCTTACCGGTTGAACATTTAAAAATAGCGTCGAAAAGAAAGGCCGTCAATTATCGGGATAATTCCATACCTGCACTCTATAGACACTCGTTATGGCGTCGCAGTCGCCCAGCCTGTTCCACTCCCAGTCGGGATACGGGGCTATCAGAGGGTTTCCGTCCTTCGAGACTTGGTCGGTGACGTAGCCGACCGTCATTGGCACGCCTCGATCCAGCCGTGGCATTGCTATGAACACGACGGGTCCTTCGGGGCCTTGAGCGTGCACACGAAACGGGTCATTCATTAATTAATGCGTGCGCAAGAGAGTTAAAGCTCCGTAACGTCGTCGAGACGAGAGTTTTGAAAGAGCCAAGCAATTGTAATGGAATTCTTTACGACGGGAGGAAAAACATTCTTTCCCCGCGATATATTCGAGCGCGGAGCTCATAACTTATTTATGAATGGCTTTGAAAATTTCTTCTCCAGTGTAATCAATTCCAGGGCAAAAAAAAAAAAAAACTGGTTTGTCATTTGCATGAGGATGTTAATGCTCAATTTAAATATGCGCGGAGCGAAAAAAGATTCCACCGCTTCTTTTTCCAACGGAAATTGCAGTGTTATCGACCTCGATGGGTTCGATAACTTCTGCATTTACCGCAAAGAATTTTCGGCTGCTAATGTGATTTTAATGTCGTCGAGAGACGATAAAATTTAATTTTTCTATTAAATAAGGCCCGCCGGAGAAATGAACCGAGAGCCTTCGGTAAATTAGAAACGAATTGCACTTCCTCCGCGCGTGACGGCCATTATTTCTCGAGATTATTCAATTATCCGAACGACGGTAAAAAATGGTAAGAGCCGCATGCATCTCTCCGATCGATTACCGTAATGCACGTCGACGTCGATGGGAATGGCGGCGCCGGGCCTGTATCTGCCCGTTCTGATCGCAGCCTCCTTGGCGACTTCGCTCGTGAAGGCAAAGTCCAAGGACGTCCAGGAGTAGACGACCCTCAGCTTGTCGACGTTGATCCCGTGGTGGTAGCACGTGGCCGCGGCCACGTATAAAAGTAGCCAGCAGAACTGGCCGCTCGGGCCCATCCTCCCCATCGCGCTGCCAATGCAAATTGCTTGATTAGAATATATTTATTGCTGTAAGGTAAAGGAGTGACTTATCTGTTATCTCTTTAGTTATACTGGACAACGGAGTCATTATTTTAATTGTTTTATTTTTCGTTGGAAAGATTAAAGGTCTTCCCCGAAAATAATTGAAATTTATTAACTTAATTAACATTCATTTTTTTTCCTTATTTGACGTCGCTCTATTTATGCTGCCTTTTATCAGCGACGAGGGTCATCGGTGTGTTTTAGTAAACAAACTACGTGTGTTTGTCGCATTGCTCATTTATTCGCATTTTAATCCTATTTTTAAAATGTGAAAAAAGCCCGCGGACATATCTAAAATTAGATGAAAGGAGATTCTAGAATATTTTTTCCTCCTTTTTCACTGATTTAATCGCGCTTTAATCGCACTCAACGCAACTCTTTATTAAATCTTAATTTAAATTGCTGAAACTTTATTAACCTTTCGTTCATTCCACCACGCACTCGTTGCATGAGCTTGCGCCGATTTAAAAAAGCATAACCACGCTGCATACAAAAATAAAATAAAAGCCGGCCCGACTATTTCCCAGACAATTAAAGACAGAAACACGTCGCGGAAAAGCCTTAAAAGACATAAACTTAGTCCACTGCTCCAAAGCATGCCCTCTTAATGAAAGCAAAAGCATATGTATAATGTATATAGTACAGTTACGAGAGCTACCTGCGTTACGATATCCCGTCCGGTCGTCCTGGTCGTTCGGCGTTCTCCAGAAAAATGCCCGCCAGCAGTCGTCTTGGCGGCTGAACGGTCGCTTTAGAATCTCCGTCGAGTATACCGGTTTCCTTCGGCGTGGTAACCGCTTATTTTTTACGGCTTCTGCCTCTCTCGGGTTGCAGCAACGGCACCGGCTATATTGTTCTGCAATTAACGAGAGCGAGGATTAGCTCGCGCGGCCGCCTCTTTGGAAACGTGCACATCGAGACGCTAATTTATGCGCGAGCGAGAGCTCGCGGAAGGATGTAATATACTGGCCGGGGACTCTCTCGAGAGAGGACGAAAATGCCTGTTGTTATATACTGGGAAGCTCGGCTCGCTCTTAGTTTCTCATTTGGCGTTTTTATGCATCGCGAATTAGTTCGGTCGCCGCAACTTCGCAGCGCGCTCATTTCGATTTTTAATGCGCGCTCGTTCGAGCATAGGCATTGTATTGGTTTTAGAAAATTGGACTTTTTTTCGCCCGTTCTTTTCGCGGACTCTCTGGTTATACTTTTTGTCGATCGTTGCCGGGCTTCGATATCGAGCAAAAAGATTTCGATCGGAGATCTTTTTTCTTTCGGGCTTCGTTGGCTGATGATCTGTCTTGTTGTGTAAGAACACGCTGTTTGATGTGTTCTTTGAAAAGAACTCGGATGAAATATTTACCGATTCGCGTAAATTAACAGTCAAACACATTTTGTTTGCCTTTCTTAGAATAATAGATATTTATAACCGTCTATTTAGTTAAGATAATTCAACTTCGCGGAAGAGCGACGTTAATTTAATTCAAGAGTAAATAAATCTAAGCAAAATTTTTTTCGGAGAATTTGTTTTTTTTTCTGTGATTTATGTAAACAACAATTCAAATATATTGCCACTTCATATTGACAAGTTAAGTATAGTTGTGAATTTTGTACAAAGCTAATTTTAATAGAATGGAGGAAATAACAATTAAAAATGTATAGTATCTTATAAGTTTTTTGATGCGCATATACTCGTATCAACATTGCCAAGGTAAAATTAAAGATGATAGAATTTTGAAGAAAAACAGAGTAATAATTTATACACTTTATTTGAAGAAGTTTATAAACCTAGAAGAATCAATGCAATAAACAATATTTTACGTAAGATCCTTTCCCCAGTAAAATGATGTCAACAAAAAGAACGTAAACTTGATGGATACAAATAATATTTGAAGTAACTAAAATTACAAAAATTTCTAATACATTTTATTGTACATTTCTAATACAACAAAAATTTCTAATACATTTAAATGTAGAAAAAGGCATTATATATTTCGAAAAGCTATTAAATTGCACAATTTTTGCATAATACACAGAACGCGCTGTTTGATTTTTAAATCTGTACATTATTATGATTATTTTGTATCTCGGATTAATTAAAATTTATTCAACAAATTAGATACTGTTTTCAATGTAATTATCACCAGCCGAGGAACGTCAAACATTGCGCAATGCTCGATTCACGAGTCACTCAACGTTTACGTGCCATCGAGGCAATAAAAAGATCGGAGCTTCACACCTGGCCTGACGTACAACTTCTACTTGGCGCGCCGTTTTTATTAGTACATTCATCGCGAACCCGCTTCCTTGCTTACTCGCGCATTGGAATTGCGTCTAAAATTGAGCAATTCATTCACGTAATTCCTTGTTAGCAGGATTTAATAATTCCGTTTAGCCATTGAGAAAGTCTGCAATTTAAGGCTATAAGCGCCGTGTTTTTGAAACAGACGAGGATGTGGTTGTACACCATATTAAATATAAAAAATGAGAGCACGCATGTTTATCATCTATACATTTAATATTTAGTAAGATTGTAGAGCGAGGCTTCTTGATTATGAGCGTTTATAAACTAGGCCAATTAGAAACAAATATTTTTATGCTGAGGATAAAGCTTCGAAACGACAGAATTTTTACATAAAAGGAGAAAGGTAAAAAGATTTTTAAGGAGACCAAATAATTATGCACAGCAAGTGCTGTATTTTGAAATGTAAAATTAAAAAGTCACTTGAACATGTACCTTTCTCCCTAAAGAAACGTAATACAGTGTCGGTGAATAATTTATGTACGAGAAAATTTTGGTTTTACAGATAAATATATGAACAGGTGTTTCAAAGTTACGACAGACTGAATAATAATTGTCAAGGATTTTTAGGCATACTTTCAGTGCAATAAGCATATGATTTATTAAATCTTTCTTACATTTACTCCGTTACTTGAAATAATGAAAAACATTCTTCAAAATTTTTCCTTATATTCAAGAAAAATATCTAAGATTTTGAACTATTTACTATCAACAAGTAAGTACCACTTTTCATCGAATTTCATAATTTATCTGTGTGTACAAAGCTCTGCGACTAACAAAAAAATAAAAGGTTATCAAAAGGTCAGATTACTGTAATCATGCGGTTCCATGACCTATAAAACTCACTTTTAATAGACCTTTCAATTATTTGAAAACACAAAAAAATATATAATAAACAATTTTTTTTATCTCACCTAAATTTTCAAATTTTTTTCACGATCTATTCATTATTTTTATAAATCTACAACCAAAGAAATACCTGTTAACATGCCATTTTCAAATTCTAATGAAGAAATTTAAATTTGTAATTTTAATTTAAGAACGATTTTGTAACTTAAGCTTTTAAATGCAGCACGGCTATGTTTATAATCCCAATAATTATTTTTTTTTTGGCATCATAAATAGCTTCAACATTTAAATCTGAAACGTAGGTATTCGCATTGCATTATTTTTCTAAAAAAAAATTTATAGCCTAGTTTTTCCATGTCCAATACGCAACATTTCAATTACTTTTGTTACCAATTTTAGCTTTTAAATTACACTAAAGAAAGTGGTCAGCTTTAAATTCGAGAGGCTCAAATTATATGTTATTCAAATTTTTATGAAACATTAAAGATTCATTATGCAATGTGAAAATAATTAAAGCTATTACATCTAAATGCACTGGTCAGATTTTATATATCCATTACCATAAACAAGATAATTTATTTCTTGGCTCCTAAAATATTATATCGCACACATAAAAACGTTACAATAAAAAACGTAATTTATTACAGCGTATTAATTATAATACATTGGAAATTAATATTTATTAAACAGTGCAACAGTCTTAAACATTCTTCTGGTAGAAACGACTCCGATAGAATATTTATCCAGCGAGTTTTAATACGAAATAAAATCCAGACAGCCAAGGAAATTTCGACTATCAGAAAATCCGTCAATTAATAGTTCGACGACAGCAAGAACAATCAGAATTGCACAATCTCGTTACTCTCCCACCGGGAGGTCCACGAATTTTCCTCCGCCAATTAAGGACCGTTATAATTCACGTTCTATAAGAAAAAGGCCCTCTCCTTCGAGGAAGCCCAGCTGTACGGAACGTCTTGGGCGCGGCCAAAAAATCTCTCCGATCATCGCCTCCGTAAAATCGCCGGCTGAATGCAAATTCTTCCGATATCCGGCTTATTCGGTAATCCCTCCCGACAAAAGAGAGAAGCGCGCCAAGTAGAGAGAGTGAGAGAGGAAGAAAGTGCGCAACGCCGGCCTGTCGCAAATCCTCGAGTGATATCCGAAGCTATCGCCTGCCTTTTTCCTAGTCACGGGCGCCAAATGCACTTTCACCGAGAGGAGAGCTATAAGCGCGTTATTGTGTGCGGTTACGCACCGACCTTGCCGCGGAAAAAACGCGGACCGCTCGAAAAATTTCGCCGCGCTCGAACTTGGTTCGAAGGTGGCCGTTGCGACATGCTCGCCGATTTTCTTTCTAGGATGTATAAAGGACCGATTTTTACGGGCCGGTATTTAGGGCCGGCTTTTTGCGATGAATTTAATTACTATGCCGGCTGGGGAGTTGTGTAAGCTGGCGACGGGGGCTCCGAATTTTAGGAGAGTAAACTCTCGCTTTTTCTCGCTGGAGAGCTACGTCGGGAAAAACGCGCCGGTTTTTCTGGATGACCCGTCATGTAACCCCTGTTGTTGACTCTCTCGTTATTTTATGTTCTCACTATGATTTCATATCTTCACTTAGCGTAACATCGCTTTTTACCTCCCCGCCGATAATGATATAATCTTCACCATAATATTATGCATCTGAGCGTTAAATATTTCGCGCCCAGCAACATTAATCTCGTTGCAAATTATTCAAATGCTGAACTAAAAAACGCGCCTTTATCTTATAAAGCAGTCCATAAATAATAAAATTTTCATTACTTGTTGAATTTGTTCTTCATAAAAAGTAGCTCCTTGAGCAAATCGAAAGTATCGACCGACGTGTTGACACAATTGTGAAATTGTTTACTTTTATCTCTCTGAAATTATCGCTCTTCTTCACGCTCGAGAACTCTTTGCACTATAAAACACCGAGAGTCCCAATTTCCAATCCCCATTGAAAAATTCGAAAAATTCGAAAAAAAAAGAACGATCTCACTGTCACCGCACAGAACAACGCATTCAGCCACTGAGAGACAATCCAGCCTGAGGCCTGGATGGTTAAAGCACGAGTACTTCAAGAGCCTCGAGGTGTGTCCTTTGAGGCGGTCAAAGGCCGACTGCGAAAGCCGTCGGGCAGCGCTGAATTTCCATGTCTACGGAGAGCCCGGCTGTCTGTTGTGTCTGCACTTTAGGCGTGCCGAGAGGCTTTTTACTCGCTTCCCCGCTCATTCCAGATTCAGCGGCGGCGGCGTGTCAGATCGATCGGAGACGCCATGGAAAAAGGCTCGACTTTTACGGCTTTTTCTCCCGAGCGGCCTGATTACGCCTGACGAACGCTCGCAAAAAATTAATATCTAAGCCGCCGATAGTTAACGCGCGGAATGGGCTTTGGCCGGCTGCGACCGCGTCGATCGACATACCTGAGCAGCTTTTTTTTTCTTTCGCGGAGGCATTTTAAGGTAATAGGTAATTTTCGCTGCGGTCCCAGCGGAGGAGGATCCCGGGAATGAGATTTGCCGAGGCGCGGCGGCGGCTTTCTATACCTGTTCTAATGTCTCCGGGAAATGGTGAGAATTTGCGCTCGCTGCCGGTTTTTAAGCCCGTTGCGTATAGGAATTTCGAGAATACGGAGTTTGCACAAGAGGATTTCGCCGCGGCAACTGGACTTCATATTTTTACCAAAAGTAACGGAACTATTTGAAAGGCGGAAAAAATATCCGGTTCGGCTTTCGCAAGGGATTTTGAAAAGGGCAATTTCAAATGCTTTATTTGCTCGAGCATTTATTTTCAATAATAAGTAAACTATTTTATGTTGATTGTGATGTTTTAATGATTCGCTTTCTTTGCGGAAACCGCGGCTAAGTGTTCGCGAAATGTTCATAAAACCACTCAATGCCAAGAGTTTATAAAGTGAACTTAGGATTCTTCAAAGAGTTATTATTGCTCGTATATTGAAGGACTTATTGCAAGGCACGATAATTTTGAAAAACAAAGTTTATGATATAGTCAAAATTCATAATTGCTTTATTGATTAATAACTTTTCTAAGGTGTTTCAAAGAAATTCATCGCCAAGACACAATTTATTAAAAGAAAAGTCAATCTATATTTCTTAATAGTTTATCCATGACTTGCTTAAAAAAAATAAAATTATACATTTATAATATAACAGAATGTATCGCTGAGTATTGCACTAGCACTTACAACAACTGTACTAATTTATTCTATCAATAAATAGCAAAAATCAAAACTTTAAATAAATCCTTTCACTGAAAATATACGTCGTAATAAATTCTTAATTAAAAACCACTGCTTTAATTACTGGCGATTTACTGAATTATATTAAATTCTTGCATTTATATTTTTATTAATTTCGATCAAAAGGGCGGTTTCACAATAACGATTGCAAAAATTTTTAATATTTTCATTTATTGCTTTTGTACCTTTATTAATTTTGATCAAAAAGGCCGTTTCACAGTACGATTGCAAAAAGGCAATTTATCGAAAAAAATAACTTTGAAATCACTACGCAGACAGTCGCAACAATTAAGAAACAGCATCAAGCGAAGCTTAAAATTAGCACTAAAAATCCAATCAAACCGCCCGCCACCTCCATCAGTTAACCAGATAATAAGCGTCGCAATCAAGCCACGAACCATCACTATATATAAAAAAAAATATCCGAGTACACCGGCCGAAGCACGCCAACGGTAATCGAGTACATACTCACCCTGCTCTACGTCTCTCCTCGGAGCGGCCGGTTTTTCCTCCAGCTCGGCCGGTCTCTTCCTCGCGACTGTCCGATGTCCGGCGCGCGGTCAGGGAAATCCCCCCGGAGCGCGCGCTATAGGAAATCCTTCGTCGGGCCCCGGCGGCGTGCGTTTAGCCGAGAATATGACTCTTTTTTTTTTACGGTTACACGGCGCGGCCGAGCCTCCGAGCCGAGCGAGAGGGGCTCGCGCTTTGGCCTCCTCTAATGCGAGGCGAGAGAGGCCGTTTCGCAAGGCGCCAATGATTATTTTAATTTATTGGAGCTATTCCTGCTCCCATGTGGAGAGCTGATGAAATTTATAAATAGAATAGAATGTCGCTTAATAAAACTGGTGCGGTTTCGAAAAAGACACTCCGCCGCGAAAGCCAGTGCAAATTTTAAAAAGATCCGCGGCCGATTTGCGCAGGCTCGTGGGCTCCTAATGTTCTATTAGCACAAGTTCGCCAAAGGTAAACGCGCGATAAGCGTAAGCGCGCCGGGCATTAAATTGATAATTACACGTATGGACGAACGTGCGAAATCGAGTTGCTTTCTGCGTCGTTTTCTTGGGTTTCTAGAAAGATTTTATCGGTTCGTTTTGAATTTTAAAAAAAACTTGATATCAATAAAATGAATTCTAAAAGTCTTGAAGTGCAGTAGGAATATAAATTCATCGGGCAATAAAATACAAAAGAGGTTTAAAAAGTACAATGCGAGAGGCACACCGGCCTGCTGAAAATTACATATCGAAAAAGTGAAAATGTTTACAACTGCATAAAAGATTTCTCCTCGATTTCTTGTTATTAAATTGAATAATTATGGGGATTCTAGATGTATTCGCATCGATGAGTGGGATGCTTTCGATTCGAGCTGGGAACGTACTTGAAAAGCACTCGGAGGTAACATTATACGTGTATATAAAGTTTGTATACATATGTAAATCGAAGAATTACGAATGCTTTAAAACGGCGTACTTTGCTCGGTAATTAAAATGGAAATAATACATCGTAAAAAAATAAAGCGCTCGTCGATGAAACGCTTTGCTCGTTTATAACGCATTCTTCCCCACAAGCAAAAACTAGGTCGGCCAGATAAAACGCTTTGATCTTCCACTTTTACAATACGTTATTTCCTTACTTCCTATTGCGCAGATTTTTATTTGCCCCTGCACAACGAGGAGCGTTTCTTATCGGTCTCGGGCCGCGAGAAAAACAAAAGCATGCATCGCGATTCGCGGGCGAGAACGGCTTTCGACCGGCGAGCTAAAGCGCGCGAAATCGTCGGGGGCAAATGAGTTCGTAAAACTCAATGCAAATCGGCGTTCTTAAGCCGAAATTTCAGCCGACTTGCGCAAGAACGTTGCGCAAGCCAGTTTTTTATTTTTTTGTTGTTTTTTTTTTCTAAGCAACCCGCGAAAAAGGTTCACACCTCGAGATCGAAAAGTTCCCGTAGTCTGGGAAAGCAGAAGAATCGACTTGGCGCGGCCGTTGAGCAAGTAGAAAGGGCGACGCGCACACATGAGACGTGCGCAAGCGCGCGCGCAGCTCGCGGAAGCGGAGCGGAGGGAAGTGTCGCAGCGCAATTCCGCTGATGCGAGAAACTTTCTGTCCTGCGTAATTCGCGATCGCTCCATCATTCCGGGCGTCGGCTCAGCTCTTCCCATTCTTCCGACATTGCTAGAAAGCGTCGCCGACGTTGTACGCGAATGTGCGCCAGCACCGCCTTCGTCGAAAGTATAAAGCGAGCGCGAAGCTCTGAGGCTGGAATGTGCACGCACGAACGTTACGATAATCTGCGCGGAGAATGCGAGGGATTAGTTTACGAGGGGAATGTGGCAATAAATTTACTGCGTAATTTACACGATTTTGCTTTTGTTGCCCCGAGCCGCTGTATATCACTGCTGTTTTCTTTCGTTCAAATTGTTAGAAAACAGGGCCCGTTGTTCTTTGCGCGAGAATTCTAACGCACCGCGCGGCTATCTTGATAATAACCCGGCGCGTGAGAAAAACTGCTTTACAGAAAAGATATTTTAGCAGTTCCTGCCCGCGCTGTAATATAAACTTTACGTTATTTCTGCCTTGGCTCGATGCGAGCAGAAAAATAAAACCTATCGCGAATTGCCACAGAGTTCAGAGGAATAGTTCGAACGATAACGTTTCGATTTTCGAGAGGTAAAAAAGCAAAAGGAGCAGATAATGGTTTAGCCTCAGCAATTTATTAGTTTCAGACTATTGACATGAACGATCTCGTCTACTATATCGTATTATGTACACACAAGCAGTTTGATTTTCCACACAATTCGGTCGTTGCCCCCTGGTGACGGCAACCCGACGCGCTCGCGAGTGTAACTGGCGGCGCAACGCTCGTGAGAACTGCGAATAAATCACACACGATTTCTCGCAAGTCTTCGGGTTCTTTTTTATCTATTGCGCAAGATGATTTTCAGCGCGTCGTCGATGCTAATCTGTTTAGACAGGAATAGAAATCCAAATAAATTTTGCGTTACTTAATTCCGCGCATTTCGACGATTTCGCCTCGTTTTTTTTCTTTCAAAAAGCGACCATCGGACTTGAGCAATTTTTTTAGTTGTAACTTATGTTTGATTCGCGGAGCTTTCAACAAACTGTTTTTCATTGCGCACAAGGCTCGTAAACGCTGAATAAATTAAACTGAAGTGAAACGTGGCAGATTTTTGATTATCCGTTGATTGTACACTTGGTAAGTCGCGGCTTCCTTGTGACTTACATAACTTGCCCTAATTTTTGTACTTGTGTCGAAATCCGTCGCATGTTTTATGAAGTTTTCTTTTGCTATATTTTTAAGTGAACAATATGATTTAAAGTACAGTTCTACATTTCTAATTAACTTCATATGTATATAAATTAATTTGATTTTAGAACATTTGTTTTTTTGTAGCCGTAAAAAATTTCCAAGCAAAATAGTAACATGCAATTCTTAAATTTTTACATTACAGAATAAGTCTCTTACAAAAATACAATTTTTCTTATGATATAAGAATTTCTAATAAACAACACTTTTATATAAGTTAAGATAAAATTTATAGTTAAACGATAAATGAAAGTAAGTATATTGGTAAATGTAAAATTTACAATCGCGAAATGATCTTCTGCACTATTCACAATTGACGATACTTCTTTCAGTCGGTACAGCAGTTTCATCTAACTAATACATTCTTCGACACTACTTGACTCTTGACATGAATGAAAGTAACTCTCTCTCTCTCTCTCGTCGATAAAAAAAAAGTAACCGTTTTATTTGTTCAAAAATTAAGTAACAACCTGCTTAGTAAATAACCCGAGTCTGGTTGTAGTAAAACGTGTGCGTCGGGATGTTGTAGTGCCTGAGCAGGTAAGGATTCTGAGGAACAACGTCCTCGGGTCGGATCCTCAGGATGCGCAGATTGATGTCTCGCGCGTTCACCTGCTTCTTGAAGAACTTCTGGAATCTCGACGTCAACACCCAGATGTTGCCATTGTCTCGCTCGATCCACCTCACCTCGGCGGCGAACTGCAATTGTTCGGGACTGTAGGCCAAGATCCTGTGAAAGTAGGCTTTGTTAGTGTTACGTGAAATAGGTGTGAATTCAGGAAAACAAAAAGCAGAATTATTGCAGATATTGAAAGACAAAAACTGCATCAGGAAACCTAAGGTCATAGTTTTATTGTTCGGAATCAATTACGATATTTCGTTTTTTTTTTTTTTTTTGTATAAAATAAGATAATTTTCCATTTAGACATTAAGTAGAATTGTTTACTTTACTGACAGTCAATAGGATTGATAGCTGTCATTTGGCTATACGTAATAAACTTTTTATTGTTCCAGCCGCAATAAAAAAGAACCATTGCCTGCACTAACGTCAATAAGCAAACCTTCTAATTAAAAATAGACACAATGAGCACTTTGTGCGCGTCGAGACTTATTTAACAAAATTAAAAGACTTTAATTTCAAAAAAACAGAATTGACGATTGTTCGCATCGAAATTACATAACGTTAAAACGACCATCCGTATCCCCCTACAGCAGCTTCATTGAATTTTCGTCTACCTCTGGGAATTGGTCTGCGGCTGCCAGGCGGCCACGGCGGTCTCGGTGAGCGGCGCGAAAATGATGGTATCGTCGCGAGGATCCACCGACAGGCCAATGCCCTGGCTGGACTTGCGGCCGATCAGAGTCACCGGCAGGTTATCCGTGAAGCCGGGAGGTCCCGCTCTTAGTACGGACGTCGGCACGCTGTACAACTTGTCGGTGGCTAAGGGCTGGTAGTAGAGGGCGCCGAGGCGGGGGGAGAAGGCCAAGCCGACGATGCCGTCGAACAGCTCGAAGGAGTCGCTGCCAATCTGGAAGTTGTGTAACGATTAGAGCTTTTGGCCATTTATTATTCAACGTGAAATGAAACGTTGTTTAATTGTCTCTTAAATTTTTAGGCTCTTATAACAATAAAAGATTAGTGCAGTACGAATATCAATGGTTATTACCGTCTGCGTTTCGTAAGCTTGGAATTAACGTTTATATACTGCATTCTTAAATCGTAATCGGAAACAATTACAACCGACTTTCGTATGGAATGGATATTTTATAGCTTTAAAATGATTTGATAATTATTAAACTACGATAAGGATTACAATATACTAATTGAATTATACGACCTTTTATGTTAATAGATCAGTATCGTAAAATTTAATACCATTTAATCATAGTTATCTATTATAGTTTACCTGTTCAATCCATCACTATTTAGTTTATCAATTTTTTATTAATATAAAAGGGCATTTAACAGAACTATAACTTCTATAATTACCATTCAGTACGGCCATGATAACTTATATCGCACTGATTATACATTCTAACTTTATTACAACGATACAGTTTAGTATTATCTACCTGATAAGTGGCTTGTTCCGGATTAGGCAACATGGAAGCGTGCAAAAATCGCCAACTCCTGTCAGTAGCTCCTTCCAGCACCACAAGACCTATTAAAAAAAGTATGATTACTGCAATGAACGTCGCACTGATAATAAAACTACCAGAAATGCACAGTACTTACCGGGTCCCGTCGTGTCGGTAATGTAGGCGTAAACATCGTCGCAAGTCGAGGCAGTGGTGTCGTCGATGACGATGTTGGTAAAGAGCGAATTCGGCCTGACGCTCTGCAAAGCAAACAAACTCAATTAGCCCACATTCCAAAGCGTTTCCCCGAGAGTAGTTGTCCAATAAACTGACCGTTCTGGGGAAGGTAATAATGCGAACAAGCTGGTCGGTCTGGAGATCGAAAATGAGTATCTTCGGCGGGCAAACGACCATAAAATCGTCGATGGAGGTATTAATGCCGCTGTCCAGCACCCAGAGTCGGTTGCACTTGTCGGCGCGGATTCTATATACGGAAATCAGCTTCGAGCAATTATAGTCCCCTTTTCCGGCGCTGTGCCAGTCCCAGGACGGGTACGCCTGAGTGCATAATGATCAATTTCATTAAACGTAACCTGACACTTTTCAAATTCGTTTCTATGTTACGCAGGAAGAGCCGTTAGACCGACGAAGTTCGAATTACTGGCGACCTATTCCGTGTCGTAGTGGAGGCACTTTAGAAAACCTGATCGGAGTTTTGAGTTTAAGCTGACTTCGAGTTACTTGTACTTTCAATTTCAAGGCATATAATATTACGTGTTTGATAATTTGTACTGCAATTTTAACTTTGGAATAATTTATAGTTACCGGACAAAATGGAATAATTCAAAACTTTAGTAAAAAACCATTTTAAAGACTATACCCACGCAATTTTCTTGCATTAACATTTATTATACAAAACGCGTATAATAATTAGCTCAGTATTTGTAAACAATCATATAACATCAGACCCTCCGGCTCTCCCCGTGGTCTCTTTATACAGCGTCCGAGGCATGAATATATTTTTGCTTGATAGATCTATAATTAAAGGCAGCTCGCTGCCTTTTAGCGCGCGTATATTAGTTTCGAAAGGAAAAGGCGAGACAAACCTGCAAATGAGGGCTACTGCCCAGGGGAATGTCCCGCGGAATGAAGCTAAGCGTCGCGGGCACTCCGGCCCGTAGCCTCGGGGTGGCAAGGAAAATTCTGTGCCAGCCGATCTCCACGCCGGTCGGCACCACGTTCTCCGGCTGGAACATCTCGACGAAGGCCGGATCGTACGGGAACAGGTAGTCCATCAGCGGCCATTGCGCCACGGTCTCGAGCACGTCGCCACGAGCCGAGTGAAACGACAGCAGGCTCAGCAGGATCAATAGCAGCTTCCTGGAAAGTGAACGGGGGATTTTAATGCGTTCGAGAAGACCGAGTCGGGTAAGTCGCTTGATGTTGGTGACAATGTTTAATGAGAAAGTAGGGGAGACCCGGGCAAAACGAATAAAAAATGAGTTCAGGAGCGAAAAATATCATCGATTAAAAATGTTTTTTTTAAAGTAGACATCAAAATAAATAAATGCATACAACCACAGCGATGAATTGTTGTTTAAACATACAACAAAAAATTGTTGAAAAAATATTGAAATTTTGAGATCTTCAAAAATCGCCGGGCAAAACGGAAATCCTCAGGAAAAATCAATAAAAATTGTTTAAATAAGCAACTTTGATCATATTTACATATACATTTATTTGTAGAGGTTTATGGCAACAACAAATTGATCATGATTTAGGGACGTCCTTTCAACAACGTAGATTTATTTGACCCTATAAGATTGAAAAATGAAAGCTCTCAATTCTTGAAAATTGCTAAAATCTCTAAACAGTGTATGAATCGTTTTTTTAAAGCAGGTTATAAAATGTAATTTGATTTAACTGTGCATTTTTCTGTAACGCAGCCCTAAATATAAAATTTACCTTGCAGTAACTGTAAGTCTGGTACCAAAAGCATGTTGCAACACAATCTCAAAATTAAATCTACGAAATGTGCCCCTTAAATTAATTCAAATTCTACAGTGTGCGCCAATAAATTTCTTAAACTTCCTGAAGGAAAAAAAGAAACCATTTTCTAATGGCGTACCTTCGCTTGGATATAAACGAAATTGGTCTAATCGAAAGTGCGAAGCATATAATTAACTCTTAAGAAACTGGCTGCACAATGTACTATATCACAACGTTATGCTCATAGATTAAGAACTTTGAATTTGCTAAAGTTTTCCACCACAGCCATTACGTAGAAGAGAGAAAATATGGAAAAGACATTGGAAAAAAGAAAAGCAAATAAAATCGACCACTCTGCTCTCTCCGATAAAATCTACAAGAAAATTCAACCAGCGGATTTTTCCATGTTATACGTTTCATAAAAAATATCGCATGTACGAATTACAAACATCTGATGCCTTCATAATTAAGTGCAAAAATTACTAAATTTTATAACACTTTCCTCCGGGGAATGTATGTTTTATTGCAGCAAAATCGTGTAAACCGCCACGCACAGCAGATCAAAATAGGCGATAATCGCGCGAGTCGCATGCAGCGGGTAAATTACAACTCCGCACGCGAACCGTCATATTTACAAACGAGCACCTTCGAATTTATCTGCTCTACGACGCTCGTAATTACCGCTACACGGAGAGAGATCATTTTTTCTCTCAGGGTAAAGGTCAGTCCGCATCAAGATCAGAGTATTTAAGTGAGCGGTTCTGACTCTTGGGATTAGCTGAACTCCTAGTTTCCAGTCGGCTCTCCGTCGAGCTTAACGATAAATTATGGAAAAACAAGGGAACGTGAAATCGAGAGGGCTTTTTCTCTCTGATTTTATTTGGTATCGAATGCTGATTTATCTTGTATGTAAAAACTGCGAGAAAGTTGGCGTTACGTAATTGAGAGAGCAGAAAAAAACGGGATGATAAACAAATAAAGGTGAAATAATTGAAAGATGCGCGCGATAAAAAAGAGCGACGCGATTATAGTAATTTGAGTAATAGTTATAATTCTCTCGCTTTATCTACAAGTCGCTTTATTGTACAGAAATCTTTAGTGGTATACAATTTTCGAATTTAAGTATCCCCAAGTGTAAAAAAAATCTTTAATGGGAGCGATTACTTAAAGACCTATTTTAAAAATTTTATAGAGGAAAAAGTGTAAGTGTTCTGAACTTTCTAACTAATTTAGACGGAAGAGGTAACCAGTTATCTATTAGCGTTTGAAAATGGCTTTTCTTTGAGGCGCAGTGTAATAGTGAATCGCTCGCATAACTCTTGGCGAAACTCATTGTCAAAACAAATTACTTAATAAAAAATCTTAACGTTTTGGGCATAAAGGCAGTATGAAATTTTTTTAGTCATTTTTAAATTCAGTGCATACGGAAATTTAAATAAACTATAGTAGTTACTTCTTCAGCTCCTTGGCACATAAACGCGATTAATTGAACTCTAAAAAAAGCCACTGCAGCGCATCGAAACGTCAACAAAAAGATTCGTAATACTTGCGTGTCCTTTGCCAGGCCCAATTATTAAGCATAGCTTAAACAGGAGAGAACAAGCTGGGAACGCAAAGGTAGATGGGAGTTCCTTGAAAAGGCACACTTTTCCTTTCTAACTATAGGTCGGAGCCCGGCACGAAACAATGATAGCTCGGAGCGAGCGATCCCTACGGGCGACGCAGTCGACACACACACACACTTTCTACACTTGGCGGTGAATATTTACTGGCGAGCCGCTCGCGGAAGAAAGCCGGCTTACGGAAAATCCGCTCGCGACTCGAGCACGCGACGCGACTTTCCCGCTTTTTGGGGCCTGCTTTCCGCGATTACAAAGCTCCTCGAGCGCCGAGCGTTTATTATCCGCGTGGCGCTAACGCCGTTATTAAGAGCGCGACGATTACTTTAATGACCGGGGAACGGACTGGCGAGCTTAACAAAGGTGTTCTGGATAATTGTGACTGCGTTTTAATCTCCGTCTCCGTTGCGAAATCGGATCAATTTGTTCCCCCTTAGTACAGCTGTCTTGTACTCGATCGCAAGTAGCTCAACGGACCATGGCACGGGTAGTTTTCTGCCTTATTATCGACGATCGAAGCGGAAAAAAAGCGGAATAAACAAGTGGCCCCGCGCATAAATTAGGAAAAGCGGCAATCGCGGCGATTAGCCGGCCCGCGACCGGTGACACATTTATGAAGCGGCCTGCACGGGCAAAGTCAGGGACTTTCCCGCTGCATTCGGCACAGCCTTGAAGTAGGTTGCGGTAAAGCATAAAATCGCACGTTTTTTAGCCGTCGTGTGCAGCCGCGGTCTCGACTCAGACATCGGATTAAAGAACTGCCGTTTCGTGTTTTTGTTGTTGTTATACCTTCTCTTTATCCCGCGAAGCCATCATCTATCGGCATTATCTAATATATAGGGATTAGACTTGCACGAGCAAAAAGTTGCAATGATATTTACGGCTTATGAAAGTCAACAATGCAGGTTGAAAGGTTCGTTTGGAGTTTATAGTTATCAATGTGGGCGTGTGAGAGGTATTTCGAATGACGTAAATTAAGCTTCTTTAATTGAAAGTTACGTTTGAGAGCTTTATTTGCATTAGATAAGATACGCATTGAGTACTTAATAAATCAAATTACTTTATAATGTTGGCGGATTAAAAAAATGTAAATAGCCCGTAATCGGATGAAACTGTAATATTTCAATTTGACCTGGTTCGACGGAAAATTGAATTATTCGGTGAAAATAGTTGTAAAAATCGGGGTAAAGGTTCTTGTCGCAAAACTCAAGAAAATGTCCAGCCTTAAATTCATTAAAAATCGAATATTTAATTGAAGACCGAACGAAGCAAAACACTAAAACGAAGTACGAAAATTCACACGGCAGCGATTCACTGAATCACGAAAACCGAGACAAAAAAACACGCCTCCAGCACTTGACGCACTCGCGAACGAAAAATAAATAAAAGCAGCACTCACCCCATGTCGAAGAAAAAAAAGATTCGTCCGCGCCTCAAAGCCAAAGAGCACTCGATGGCACGGGGGGCCCACGTTTTTTGCCTCGCGTGTGTTCGCCGACGTTCGCCAAGTACCACTGAGGCGCGCGCGACCAGACTGATCCAATTTTCTAAGCAAGCCGCGCGAGCCTGGTGTGTGCCTAGGCCTGTAGATATCCCCCTAAGAGCGCGAGAGCACAGGGAGGTGAGTCCGTGGCGATAAAGCCGCTGCCGCCGCCATTGTGTAACGTGCATGTAACCGCACACAACTGCCGTCCCGACACTCCCAGTCGCTAATATCGGCCGGGCCCGATCCGACCTTTCGTTCGAAAGTTCGATATCCCACCATTCCCTACCCAATGCACACGAGGCAGACGTGACTCCCGCGACACCTCTCCGGAGAGGAGAGGAGTTCTTGTGTAATTCAAGGTTCCATTCCGACGGGATTTTTTCCTGCCGCTCCCCTAATTACCGTGTTGTGTATAACGGACAGACAATGAGAGAGTGCGGCGTGAAATGTTGCACCGCCGGTGGCGAGAAGAGCTTTAATTAGGTTTTTTACGCTTCGAGTGTCGATTCTTGTTTTGGGGGATTTCCTTATAGATTTTTTAGGCGGCCAAAAAGAGACATCTGAATAAATCTCTCTGGATTTCTAAAAGTGAAATGCGCATCGCGTACCGTATTTTTTTAGATGAAAGCGTAGATTAGTACGTTTGGATTCGGTTTCGTTTGTCTGAATTTCCTGAAGCGATTACAATAAACTAAAAGTTTTCTCGAAGTAATTGAAAATAATATTATTTACTTTAAACTTTTAATTACTAAAAACATTGTATTTTTATTATTATTATTTTTTTTTTGTTTTATAATTGGGAATATAATATTAATTCTAATTAAAAGCTGTTAAAAACAACTTTTTTTATTGAATTTCCCTCGAGGCCCTTTTAATTTGGCGAGGTAGAATGTAGCTCCGCGACCTATATAGATCAAGCCAAGTTTTTTCTCCGCATTAATACCCAAAATGCAGTTTTTACCCAATATCTCGTTAAAGCAGAAAAATCCAGCCAATTGTTTCTCCGTGTTGCAAGGGGTTTTAAAAAATTAGAGAGCCAACTTTTATCAACGAGCGCGATAAAGATTGTTTTTTTCCTTCACAGCTCTGGATCGAGTCATGCCGCCTCTAACAACTTACACGGCCGACTGCATCTTTCGCAGCGGTCGATCAAAACAAATGAAATTCTGATACCTCACCCAGTTTTTCCCTCGCGATTGAATTAATACATTTTCCGCGCGAGGATCTGATGGCTTTTTCAGATCTCCGCCCGCGATTGCCGATAGTTTATTTTTTTTTCTCACCGGCCGGTTAACAAACAGTGAGCAGAGAGTACTGCGCGGCCTTACGAATTATCCGGCAATTTAAATCCGAGCATAATCGAATGAATTGTATTCCGATATTTTTTCCTTGACACATATTTATTTCCCCGACGTCGAGCGGCGTGTAACCACGTCGTTCGAATTAAAAGCGATCGGAGTTCGATAACAGGTCGCCCGGAGAATAGCTAATCGCGCGAGCGTAATTGCAGGTTCTTTTTTGAGCAGGGGGAAAAGAAAGAAAAAAGAGGCCCGAGAGCGCCTTTCCATAATCCGCGTTACGGAGCCGCCTGCGACTCTAGCGGCTGGCGCGCCGAGAAAAGAGGCTCCCCGCGCGAGCGAGCCTCTCGAATGTGCAATTTCCGTTTCTCACGTCGACAAAACCGAAGAATGGGATTTTTCCACGTGTAAAAGAGCGTGACGATTGATTATTAGGTGTTTACGGAGAGCCCGACTGGCGCAATCGCGGATGTAACCGTTTTTTTAATATCGATCTTAATGATCGCACCGCTGCAGCATTGGGCATTTCCCAACCGCATCTGATTTTCACTTTTCAAACGGCAACGAAGCACGCAAACGAGAGACGGGCTGGAATTTTATATTGTCTCGGAATTTTTTTATGCCGGGTGCATTTTGATGCGATTATGTACAGTAAATTGCCCGCTCTAAATTTTATCGCCATTAGTAATTTTACGAGCAAATTTATGGACGAAAAATTGGTTAATTAAATTTACATCGTCGACTACAACGCTTTATTATTACTTCGACCGGATCCCAATATACATATTTTACGAGTTTCTTTTAATAAATTGTTCCGCCCCGGCAATCTGTCGGATTTCACGGCACGACGTACTAATTCTCCCGAGTACTTACTAAACTATCATATACCGCGGCCCAATACCAAAACCTCAGACTCGGCGCGGTTGCATTACCTCGCCCGGCCTCGCAAGAGCAGCTTAATCAGAGAGATGAATGGCGCGCGAGATCGGGGCTAAGAAGCTCTCACAGCCTCGATCGAGGCCCGCGTCGACAGCTCCGAACGGATCCTTACGAAAAACCGACGGTCGACCGAAAACACAATGCGGCGCGCGACGCGATCCAGGCAATATCTATATATCTCTCTCTCTCTCAGCTCCGGGGGCGGAATCTGGAAACTTGCTACACGGGATCGGTATTATCCAGCGCGTGTTATTATCTGTATACGCGCAGCACACGACCTTGGAGGCTCGCCTAGCGAGGAATGGGGCATGAAAGGCCCCGGAACCGGGAGCCACGCCTCCGCGCGATCGGTCATTGGCCATGGGAACCCGGCGCTCGCGGCTTTTGTCAGCTTTTTAGCGTATGTATTATCGCTCCTTTTTTTTCTCTCTCTCTTTTTCGACCTTTCGGCCGGAATGACCGGCTCTTCGCTCCGTCACGGATTTTCACTCGGCGATGGGAGCTTTTAAACGCGTCTGACGGCCGATCGGCACGCATGAAATATGGCGGGGTAATTGGCGGGCTTTGCGTAATCGTCTGTTTACTGTTTCTGTATTAACCGTCGCTCGGTTCGGTTCTTGCGCCTTGGGATCGTATTGAAAGAAGCTCGAATTTCGACTCTGACATAATGAGCGAATTTAATGCAACGTATCTTACTTGCGTACCCTTTTTATTTCAAATTCACGGGATGCTTGAAATACTTGGCTATTAGTGTACAATGTGCGGGTCGTTAATTTAATCATTGATCGTCCTATTTCCTTCATTACGGTAATCATGTCTATAATGGATGTAAGAACTTTGAAAATAAATTAGAGTTTCGTAACTTACAAATCAGATATTTTTATAAATTCACTCTTATCTCATTTCCATCGCGATTGTTTTTAGTTCTCTTTCGCTAATCCATTCAACAATTTTTAGCAAACAAAGAGACGATAAATATTCAACTTTTTATATTTTTCTTTGCGCACCACAATCGTAACCAGAAAAAAATTCACGCCCGATATTCGCAGCGAGTCGCGACTGCGTAATAAAGCAGGAGGAAGGCGCTAAAATATGGCAACGGATCATGCACTTGAGAGCGAAAAGGCGTAGCCGCCGAGTTTTCCGATTTCTAAAAGATTCGTGCAATTTTTCCCGAGCCAAGTAGATCCCGCCAGATAAGCCGCGGCGAAACGTATTCGAAATTTCTTACTCGATTTCCATTATCAACTTTCCACCGGCCACCGCGCGAAGGAAGGAAGTTATATCCCGCGGAATTCCAGCCTCTCGGCGACACCGAGAGATTATTCATTCGCCGAGCGCGTTGAAAGAGGCTTATCCCGCCCGAGCGCCGAAATCAGCCACGCGGGGAAAGACGACAAAGAGGTGCAAAGGATGCATAATTCATAGCCGCGGTGAGTTTTCGCCTCCCGGCGCGCCCTTCTCGATTTATGGCCTCCTGTCTCTCCCTCTCTCTCTCGCCGCGCGTCAATTATTGTGCGCGCGTGTGCATGGCACAGGTGCCTTACGCGCGAGCGAGCACGTTTCGTCATTATCGCATTTATTGTAGGCTGTCTCGAGGGAGGCGGGTATTATATGGGCGCGCGGGGTTTTCGGTGCGCCGCGCCTGATGTATGGAGCGCTACCGCCGATCGTTACGAGGCTGACGGGCGCTGCAGAACCGCCGCTGGAAAAACTGGAAAGCTCTGCTTTCGGATTAATTCGCCGTTTATACAGTCGGATTCAAAAGGCGCGAGGAATTTTTTCACGTTTTGGAAGTGTATATACTGGGGATTCTCTTTTCGGCCGAAAAATCGGGAACGAAAGGGTGGATTTAATTAAGCGGATTGATTAGAGCGGTTTGAGATAAATTGTACTTAATGTGCAGTCATTTAAATAAAATTTAACCGAAACTCTATCTTAAGTACACGAATAGCAGTTACATAAAGTTTCAAATAGTAATATTAATAACGATCCAACGTCGTATTAGCTACTATAACTCGGTGCATAAAATTTTTTCTGCGGCGATATGAAAATCTTGCAAGTAGAACGAGCATTAAGAAAAGAGAACAATTAAGCCTTTAACTAAACCACAAGCCAATTACAATCCAATTCCACCGTCGCTCAATTCCCATAATTTAACGAGCACCGCGACCATTATCCAAAGCAATCATAATCCCCCGAACAGCATCCAAACCCTTTTCCCCCGTCCGCGGGCGACACTTTTAAGCCGAGCTGTACCCGTGCCGGCGAGAGCATTAAAATCTCCTTAGCGCGCGGCCGAGAAAAAAAGGTCGACGGAGAGAGAGAGAGAGAGAGAGAGAGAGAGAGAGAGACACGCCCGAAGTATCTCGCGGTGCAATCGGCGCACGCACTTTGCATTATGGTCTCGGGCGCTTTTCCGCCTGCCGAACTCCTAAAACCAGCGGCTTACGTAAGCCAAGCTGCACGCACGCCGCGCGGCAATTACTTACGCGAGCCGCTCGTTTCATCGCTGAATTTTCGAGTGGTATAAAGAACGCGCTTTATAAATTCCCCGGGATTCCGTGAATCTTGGCGCGCGACTAATTACTGCTCGGCTCGCCAATTAGCAATGAGTTTCCGATGGCTTGTTAAACGGCGGGAATGTCGGGCGTTCGGTCCTCCGGGCGTTTTTGGATAAATCATTTATTTTACGGCGCTGGAATGTTCTGTTAGGCTAAACTTTGCAGAGTACAATTTCCTGTTACGTATAATATGTATCTAGTATAATTTTTTTTGTTTTTGACAGTCTGCGATTGCTTACTGGACCGACTCGGACTCTGTCCGCGTACGTAGAATGGAAGCGTCGAATTCACGCGGGATTAATATAGTGAGCCAAGGTAACCGAATACTCGACTTTCTCCGATTTGGATCATTGAGGCCGCCTCGAGGACACAATTCGATACCAGGTTTCGTTACGAAACGACCGCCTTAAAAAACGGACAATCGCAGATCTGGCACGAAGAAAACGGCCGGACTTTTATTTTTATCTGCGCTGCGCCTTTATTTTTTTGGCAAAAAGGCCTCCGAGGATGTTATTCTTTTTGCACAAAAATATGCAACGGACGACGTATCTTTGGAGCGATCTAAAAATGATCGTGTGCGGTTTAATTAAGCGATCTCTCTCATTAAAGGCCATTGTGCAATCTCGTTAACGGAAACAAGCTTGTTACTTGTTTGAGAATTTTTCAAATCCTCAAAGCGTGTTTTTTTTTATTCTACGATCGGAGCGGCGATTTTCTCTTGTAAAGTTATTGTTTAATGTACGGATTTAAGTACGTACACGCTCGTTCAATGTTTTTATACTTCAAATCAAACATTAATGCAGCCTAAATTATCAATTTCGAGCAGCCGTTTAATTTAATGCGTCTGAATTCCAAGTATGTGTACGTTATTATCAAGTCACGCGTGAACTTATTTATCAAAATCATTAGAGGTGTCGCAGACGCGAATTGCTATAAAACAACATTTAAAATTGGCGAGTAAAATACTCTACAATAATTTTCCATTCAATTTACTTTTGTCTCACGATTAAATCGGCGCGTGTGCACAATATTAATTCTTCCAGTAGCAAAAAGTCTTTTAAGATCTCTACAAGGCTTGCTTCGGTTTTCTTTTAGTTTTAGGTTGTATAGCTTTAATTTAGTTTTGCAAGGAGTTTTTTCCAGCGGGAATTTTATTTTCTTCCGCTGGATTAATTTCTTTGCAATGTAATCGTAATTACTCTGGGTTAAATAAATAAAAAATTAAAATTAAAAAAAAACTGCGTGTTCTTTTATTAAGCAGCATTTACTAAACTTTAAAAAATGCTCCTTTAATCGTCGCGTTCTAGCCACAAAAAATCGCGATAAACGTTCCAAGCAGCTTTGTAAACAATACATAAACATAGCAAGATCGAAAATAGACCGAAAGCCCGGTGCTAATAATAACCAGCCTATCTAAAGTTCTCCATTTGAAAGTCTACACGCTCTTATCCGCTGTCGCGATTTGTTTCTCGGCGAGTGTATATGTAGGTTCTTACTCGGCAGCTCTTTTTTGCATGCGCGCGCACATTCGCCTCTCTCTCTCTCTCTCCCTCCCGCGCCGATCTCTTTGTTATCGATAGCGGCGAATTTGTTCGATAACTTTCAAGGCGTTCGCTGCGTACGGCAGCGGCGCGCGATCCCACCCCGACGGCCCGAGAAAGGCGCAGACGCGGAGAAAAGGCAGTGACACTCGGCATAAATGTAACCTGGAATTCCAGAGTAATCGCAAAAGTGCGAGCTCCGGACCGGAGCTTATTTGGAAAACCCGACCACCCGAAAGTGGCACTCCCTTTTTAACGCTGATAATAGGCTGCGACGGTTACGTAGTCGTCGGCGCGGCTATAGTTTTTGGCTATTCAAATATAGCCCTCGGAAGCGGCTGATCTATACAATTAGAGTACAATTGCCTAACGAAAAATGAGGTTCTGTGGGGGAACAAAGTATGGTTTTGGTATGAATGGTAGATAACGTCGAATCTGGGAGTGATTGCTTGTTAACTTAGACCTTGAAGCGGGGAAAAAAGTTTTCGATATTTTTACGGCGCGTTATTTATAATAATATCTTTAATCCGCCAACGTAGTACTTTTTACCTTTTCTTATTAGAAAGTCTTACATTCATTCTTGTAGAGGCGGAACTCTCTGTCATAATTTAAAACTAAATAATTAATTAATGTAGTGCAGATAAATTCAGATATATCGATTCGTCATAATCTATCATGTAATAAAAAAAATTGCAAAAAATTCCAATCCTACACATAAGAGTTTTTAAACTAAAGGCAATGAATGAATATAAACCTACGAGGAAAAAATTGCTCAGAATAAAAACAATTTTTTTTCTTAAATTAAAAACCAAAATCGTTACAGAAACAGATAAAAAAATAAATAAACATCAATAATTTCTCCTCCTTATATGTAAACATTTCTGTCCAGGCAATCCGCATTTATCAGCCGTCTCCGAAAGCTGGCACGAATTTCTTCTGGCAGTGATCTGGTTTAATTAGATTTTAATCACGAGGTTACCGAATCCCTCGCCGTACGTGCCGTTTTTCGTGTCCGTCCACAATGATCGATGTGTCGCAACAACGTCTCTCCGGCACGCAATCCGGCCGGCGGAGCACTTTTCACCCGGACGCATACTTAGACAACGCGCCGGTCAAAGGAGCGCTGAGTCAGGAGACTCGCCTCTCGGACCTTCCACTCAAAATTCCACTCTCTCATCGCGCCGCGGCTCGATCCGTCTTTCGCAAATTGGCCGCATGGCTTTTTGCGTTTTGCGTTTGCGGAAGCGGAGAGCGCTTTTTTTGACGAGCCGCGCCGGCCGTTGCGACGCCGCGGCGAAAAACGTATAATTGCACATCGGACACGTCCCAAAGAAAGGAGCTCGTTGTACCTGCCGGCTCGCCTGCAGGATTTATAGGTCACCGGGATAATCTCTTTGGCAACGTCCTCGGGAGTGAACGAGCAACATTTCACGAGACGCTATTTTTGCGCCGAGAAATTAAGAAGGTTCCAACTGCAGCGTCAGAGCTCTGTTTCATTATGCACATGTTTTTGCGATACGAACTGCAGGAGGCATTTTTCAA
Source organism: Ormyrus nitidulus (assembly GCA_900474335.1). NCBI lineage: Eukaryota > Metazoa > Arthropoda > Insecta > Hymenoptera > Ormyridae > Ormyrus > Ormyrus nitidulus. Next base: position 52,523 of record UCOL01000499.1, read on the forward strand.
TTTTTGTTCGGACTTGCGAAACTTTCATTCGGCTTTTTGGGGGAGAGGCGAGCTGGGTTAATGATTGAGGAAAATTTTACCAAAAACTTAATTAAAGGAAGTGTACGGTAATGGGTACATGTTATTATGGAATGTTGTAATACATTCGTATATTACGCATTTAGTACCGATAAAAGTGAAAGAACGATAATTAATGGTAATTATAAGGAATTGTCAATCGTTTTGGAATTTGCGCATAGGAATATCGAAAGAGAGTAAAAAATAATCAAGCCTCTTGTAAGAATACAAAAAATTGAAATTTACCGTCGCCGAGAGCAAAAGAATAGAAAGATAATTGTTTAAAGGACGAGAATGCCGCGACTATCGACGTATGTAAAAGTAAAATTAATAAAAACGTGCAATGCTATGCATGCACTTGCTCAATCTTCAAGGTGCTTACATTACTTGCCATTGTCATTTACTGCTTCCATTATAATAACACGAATTATTACAGAGGAAAAAAGTAAGCAACTTTGAAAACAATTTACCACTATTTATTTATAGCGGAATTTCAAAAGAATTGCTGCGCTTTGCTGCTTATTTATAAACATTGAAAAATCATTTCAAGACCTCTTCCGCTTTGTCTCTAAAGTTCAAAGACCAAATTGTTGCTCTCACAATAAAACCGATGATTCATTACTTTATAAATTACCAACACAATTTACAAACTGCTGCAGAAATCCACTCTTTTAATTTATTGTCTATCGGCTGAAAAAGTATATTAGAATACGACATTCTCACTGACTACAAAAAATTCAACTAAACCGCGCAATTTGAAATTCTATTAAAATGGCCTATTCCTATTGCACGAAACTGTATACGTACGCTTTTCTTGGTACAGTCCGCAACGTAAATTATTAACGCTCCAGTGCGTCTGGTAAAAGGTCCTTGAAAAAAATGAACACCCAATTAAAGTGATTGAAACTTGGCAAAAATGGAAAAGATTCGAAGCTGGCTTTCAAAAGACTTTCAATTCATTTATTTACAACGATTTTATCTTTACATAAAAAATAGCTTGCGCATACAAAAAGTATCTTATACAAAAAATGCGGCTAAAAACTTCAGTTCGGCGTCAGCCGAAATCACAGAGAGTGACGTTCAAAAAACTTTCAAAGACTGATTGACTCCGCAGCCGACGGTCCCCTGGAAGAAGTCGGGGAAGTTCGACTCCAGAACCCTCATTCGACTCCTCTTGTAATCCGGCATGACTTGCGTCGGCAGCGCGTAGACGCTTCCCTTGTAAACCCTCGGGGCGGCCTCCATGGGCGCGTTACTCTGCACGTCCCACTTGTAAACGTCGGACTCGCCCTCCTTGCGGAAGAAGACGCTGCTCCCGTTGTCCGTGCCGAGGAAGACGAGCTTCTCCTTCTTGGGCGCGACGAGCTCGACTCTGCCGTGAGCGTAGCCGCTCTGCAGGAAGGCGGTCTTGATGGAGAAGAGGTGCTTGCTGCTGAGGTAAGTGAAGAGCAACGAGTTTTCGCCGCCGGTGAGCCGAATCAGCGTCATGTACAGGACGTCCCTCCTGGTGCAGCCGAGGGTCACGTCTTTCGGGAGAATGACTCGGTAGCCTCGGTCCGAGGTCACGTCGAAGACGAGGATCGCCCGGCTCGCCGCGTCGGAGATGTAAATGAAGACGCGGCCGTCTTTGCTGTAATCGGCGACGATGTACTGCAGGCGGGAGATCTCGCTGGTCAGAGGTTTGATGTCGACGGTTTTCACCAGCTGAAATTTCACGGGGCGTTGTAAGGAGAGTAATGAAAAGTGGCTTAAAGAATTTTTTATATGTACATATACGTATACCTTTCCAGTTCGAGCGTTGACAGCGACGACCTTCGGCGGGCATCTTCGAACTGGCTGCTCGAGGGAGTTGGTGATACCAGAGTCCAATACCCAGAGGACGCCGTGCTGGTCCAGGAAAAGATCGACTACGTTCTGAAGAGCCCCGCAGTTTCCTTCCTCTTGAATCGACCAGCACGGAAAGGCTTCCAAGCTCGCTTGGCAATGTCTGTTTTTCAGGTTCACTTTGGCCAAGGTTGCAGGAACCCCAGATCTGTACCTAAAGTGCAAAGGAATAACGGATTTTTACATTTTTCCGTGAAAATTTCGATGAACGCGCGTACCTTGGAAGAGCCAGAAAAGCCTCGTCTTTGTAAACGGCAGCGCGGGTGGCGATGACGTTTTTCCCGACAAATCTGCCGCTGCTCTTGTACAGATTTCTGGTAATGGAGCAAGGCCACTCGAAATTGTGGCCGCCTATCCACTCCACGCTTCTACCGTTGCACTTTTGCGGCTCGTAAGCTGCACCGACGGCGATAAACGCCGTCAGAATGAAAAAACTCGGCATTTTACTTTTAACAGCGTTCGGTTTACGTTTCCATCTCACAGCTGCTTTAATTTATTCCGCACTCGTTTATATATAGCCTGCGCATGTTGAGGTTGCTACCGGTAAATTTTTGGTGCGGAATTACAAAACAAAGCACGTTTCGTCAAAGAATTTGTCGTAGTTACCGGGTAGAAGGAGAATCGCTTCCGTTTTCCTCGAGTTTTCTTCCAGCTTATTTTTACATTGAGTTATATGTATTTCTCGACTTTAGTTCTGCTTATCAAAATTGTGTGATCAGCTAAGTAAATTCAGTGAAAGTACAAAGCAAAATTCTTTTTATATTACAACCTTTACAACTATGTCTGATAATATCGGAATTAGTTATATTCTTATATTTTAAACTTCGAAATGTTGCAAAACTGTGAAAGTTTAATTTAAGAAATTCCTTTTTATATAAAATTTTTAAAAAAGGCATAAAAAAATTACGATGATTCAGCAATTACGTCTTCCTCTTCTGGTGCAACGCCTTAATCGTCTCGATCGTCGATTTCCGTAAACATCCTCGAGAAGAATCTCAAGCGCGTACCGGTTTTCCCCGTACAGGTCAATGTCGCCTTACGTCTGGCGACCGCATCACTGCCACAAACAAAGACGGCCAAACGCCTCGACATTCCAAAATATTTCCCCTCGAACCCGCAAACATTTACCCTTCTGAGAACAGCAGCGAAAAAAACGCAAAGCCGCGAAACAAAAAGCAGCGGCTCCTCCCGCGCGCCTTCCTCAGTAATCATCGTCATTCAGGCGCTGCTGCTGTCCTCCTTGCCGCTGCTCCTCCTCGGCTGCAGATCCGCTCTGGCGATCTGCGAGCATCACCTGCTGCCGGAGCTCTCGTTCTCCCTGTCGGGCCGCAACCTGGACTGGCCCGCCAGCAAGTCCACCACCCGGAACGTGATCGCGACGCGCGTCCAGATCTCGAGGAACGAGGCGATCGTCGCGATGCCGCGCTTCCGTAACTCCGTGCCCGCGACCCTCGGCATCCTCGCGCTCAGGAGCCGCGAGTGCAAGCCGAGGATCGAGCCCTTCCCCAGCTGGTCGCTCCAGCAGGAGGGCAACTGCTATGCCTTTCAGAACGTCGTCGACATCGCCCTCGACGGACAGGACGAGCTCTGGCTGCTCGACGTCGGCATCGTCGGCACTCTGGAGCAGCCTGTGCGCAAGTGCCCGCCGAAGGTTGTCGCCGTCAATGTCAGGACGGGGAAGGTGCTCGTTTTTTCAATTTTTTTTTTTTTATTCTTTGCTGCCGCTAAATTGTTCATTTTCTACTCTACTTTTACCAATTGGAAAGTCACGTTTAAAAGTGTAGGCTGTTCGTCGCAGCTATTTGCATAAACAGAATTAAAATCTGCGGAAAGCAATTTTCTAAACCCAAAGTTAGAAAAAGGCAGAATAAAAGCTGTATTTCGCTAACCGGCGCTTTCTAAATAAAGCACAAACCGATCGACAGACTTACTAATCGATAACCGTTGCAGGTGCTCAAAGTAATCCAACTGGTAAATCTCGTGAACGCAAACTCCCGCCTCCAGCACCTAGTGGTGGACAGGACAAGCGACGGCCGGGTGTTCCTCTACATCGCGGACGCAGCGAGCCGTGCCATAATCGTCTACGACGTCGAGTCGGACTTGGGCTACCGCACGATTCTACCCAAGACGACCGGCTGCGGCTGCAAGCGCAACAACGACGACGTGCTGTACCTGCTGCTGGTCCGGAAAAAGTGCGGCGCCGCCCGGCTCTACTTCACCTACCTCAGCTCCAAGCGGCTCTTCAGCATCGAGGCCGACAACCTTCGGAGCGGCTCGACGAACGGCACCATAGTCGAGGTCGGCGCCAAGCAGAACGAGATCGTGCTGCTCGGCACCGACAACGGCTGCGCCATTTTCTTCCGTAACAAGGGTGAGTTTCGACGCGCTGCGCTGGTTTATCATTCGGTAAACCGCATCGCTATCCGCTGCTTTCAGGCCAGTCGGACGTGTACATGTGGAACGCGGAGACGGCGTTCGAGCCCGAGAACTTTATGCTGGTGCAGAACGGGAACGAGTGCACGCTGCCGACGCAGGTGGTTCCCGGGTGCAGGAAGCTCATGTGGGTCCTCGAGAGCAATTTTCAGGACTACATTCGGAACAACGTCGGGTGCACCGGAGCCTCGGTGTCTCTGCATCCACTTGTCAGGTGCTGCGAAGGCTAAATGCTAATCCCCTTTGCGTGATATCACGTGTATTTCGCCATTATCTATTTTTACTGCGCTGAGTTTTTAACGTCGATTTTTAAATTTTATGTAAAAACGGGTTTTTTGAGGCTGCTATTCTATTCTAGTCATTGAGGACATTATAATGGTTTCTTTTTTCTTGCAGAAGAAATAGTAAATCTTTGAAACATGAAAATGATTTGAATCGTCTGCTATTGAGACTGGAAAAAACCTGATGAACGCCACGAATAATAAAGAAGATAAAGAAAATCTTCACGAATCCATCTTTTTAATGAACATAAGAGAGACTGCAAATTGATTGTTCGATAATAGCCAATTACTACTGCAGTTTTTAATAAGACAAGAAACTCGAGTTGAACATTTTTCTTTTTCTAAACGAACTGGAAAAATCAGTTTTTTTTTAAAAAAATTCGATCTTGTTGAATAAACAAATTATTTCTTGAAAGTTTCCTAATGTTTTAATAGCATTTAAGAGTGGGAAAACTACAGAGTGTTCCAATTTCAGCTTTTTTTTTCCGAAAAACAGGTTTTCAAACACCGTTAATCAAGATGTTCGGTGAATTACAAAGACCCAAAGCGGCTTTTTAAGAAAGCAATCAAACACTAAAAAATAGCCAATAAATCGTTAGGTAAAAATTTCACGCTTATTAGATATATCGTAAGTATAATATACGCACTATGCAATGACGTAACCACAATAAATCTAGTAAGATTTTGTTTTGATCATCAAGCATAACTCATGGTTGAGAAACGGTTTTTAGTATGGACACATTAGAAAACGGAACTAACTTTACAATCGAAGCCCGTAATTTCGCAATTTTTTCAAACGGCAGAGCCGCGATTGTATCTAATTTTTGTTCCGGCAATTCGTGGCGAGTTTTGACATTCGGGTCGGACTGTCGTAAGGCTTGATTTTTAAAAATGCCAAAAGGTTTCTCAATCATTTGTAGTAGGGAGGTTTAGTTGTAACGTGCGAGATAATACTGATCAAAAATCGTAACTTGAATGGAGACTATGAGTAAGTGTGTGTAATAATTACAAGAATTTTATCGCAATGAATGGCGACAGTAACTTAGCGAGTTTCTGGTTAAAATATTGTTTTTCACGCTTTTAATTTAGAAAAATTTTTTTTGTACGTAATCACTTTTATTTTAAAATTTATAATGCTATTAAATTACATTGCTGCAAAAATTAAAAACTACTTGAGTGTACTTTTTCACTACATTTCTCTTCTTATATAAAACAAGTCTATTACTTCAATAATAATAATAATCTTTGAGAATTTTATTAACATTGTATATGTTAAATATATAAATTTATCGGAAATATTATAAAAAAAAAAGATAATAATTTACGATAACTTTTACTTTCTACTTTCTTTTAGAACAAATACTGAGCCAACCTACAGATTTCGAATGAACATTAATTATATCATTGAACAGTAGAAAGCAGAAACACCACTCTATATATTTAATAAAAAATTTTAAAAGACTTTTATTGCAAGTTGTATAACATCATTTTCATTTTATACTTTGATAAAAACTGAAATACAACAAAATACGTATTAGCAGTACTTATTAATAATTTTAAATTAAAATAAGAAATATTCAACTACCATTTGAATGTTTCTTTTAAAACATATAAGTAATTTAAATTTTTAATGCTTTTACAGAGGAAAAATATAATATGTAAATTTGCTAATAAAAATATTATTTCATTATTTTTTTACACTGCAAGGAAAAAACTGGATTTAATATGTTTAATAATATACGAAGCAGTTTTTAAGAAAATATTGGTGCTTGGTAAACAAATCTTGCCTGACCTACTTAAAATAATTGATTTCGCACAGGATTGTGAGTGAAATTCGACGAAAGTTGAAGCGGGAATTTATTTTTTCCACGAAAACACATTGAAACTTGCCGCGCACGTTATTAAAGTTTAAAAAGTTAAAAGTTAAACTTAAAATCATAAAAAATTCCCAACTTCCAAACAATGATAATAATTAGTATAAATAAAAAATTTAATCTCATCACCTTCCAAACTCAACAGGAACGTTATACTTATTTATCATCTTCGTACGACTCCTGTCGCGATAAAAAAAACTTTCTCGTTTAAGAAAAAAAAAAAAAAAAAAAGAAATAGAATAAAAAATCCATCACCGCCCGAATAAGCGCGTAGACCTCAAGCCCCCCGAGCGAGCTCTTGAACAAAAAGCAATTTAAACCGAGCACCGTGTTCCGTTTAGCAAAAGGAACACAGTAGCCGCATTGTTATCGGCAGCCGCGGCGTGCGGCCCAGCCAAAAGGAAGGAAAAGGGAAGCGCGCAGGTGGTGGTAGGGGGCAATAAACAGCAGAGCGACGTATGCACGCTCGTGTATACGCGTTAGCCTTGCTCCAGCGCACTTTCTCCGTCGTTCGCGGGGTCTAGTGACATAATTGCGCGGCCGCCGCGCGCAGAAACTCGGCGGGTCCGGCTTTTAAGGGAGCTGCAGTTCACCTCGCACGACGCCATGAAGGGGCCGTCCACCGTCCTCCTCCTGCTGCTGATCCTCCTCGTCGACAGTCCGGATAATGTGAGAGATATATATATATATACATATTTAATTCAGCAGCTGAAAAACGAAAGGAGCGTATATAGATTAGCCTCGAGAACGTTCGAGCGGCGGTTACTGGTTGATTGACGCTTTTCTTGCGCCGGTATTTCGAGTTAATATTCAAATTTCGCGCGGTGCTGGGAGCTTTTGGGCGGAAGCGCTATTATTTCGATCGACGCTGTGATTAATGCGAGAGGTGTCCCGGCGCCTTGTGGAGATTTTAATTTATCGCGCGTTCGCTGATGGATTAATGAATATATTTTGATCAATTAGTTGAAATTTAGTTGCGTTCTATAGAAATTGCATTAGATTAATCACGTTTTCAATGGCGATTTTTATCCTTCGTAATCGTCGAAAGTGGAGATTTCCATTAAATCTTAATACGCTCTTAATTTATGCGCACGTTTTTATATATAGAATAAGAGATGCTTATCATTTAAATTAAAATCTACATTTTTTACATCAGAAACAATGTAATCCAAGCGGTTTCCCCCCTTAGGAAGCGCTGGCAATCAACGAAGATTACGAAGAGAGGCCCGATTACGAAGAGAGGCCCGATTACAGGCTTCTGCAGACCGTAGCGGAATTCACGGCGAAAAAGAAAGCAGAGAAGAACAAGCAAGATCTTCGCAAAATACCGGGAATACCGTGGATCGACTATCCCCTCTACCACGTCGCTCCTGAAACGAGCTTCAGCTGTCATCGCGTGCCTGCCGTACCTGGCATGTACGCCAACGTAGAAACCGGCTGTCAAGTGAGTACTCGTTCAGTGAAAAACCGTCATTTTACAAGCTCCTCGAATATGTCCGCGGAGTCGAAATTCTAAGCTGTCACTTTTTGATTCAGAAATCTGCGCGGAAAAGTCATGCCGCAGATGTGTATGGGTAAAGAACCAGTTTTAATAAAAAAAAAAAAGGCGAGAGATCTATAAGCGTCGATTCGAGTGCAAAGTACGCCAATGTTAATATGCCTGGAATTTTCGAGTAAAAGTCATACTTATGCTTAAAGATATAAAACGCACGGCTGCCAGAGCCGGAAAATGGTTCGCGTTGAAAACGAATTTGCTGCGTATCATTATACTGCGCCTAAAATTCTTTACCTTTTTAAGAAATGTTTCTTTATGTTGATATTCGTAATACACACAAAGAATAAGTTTCCGGTGATTGCTTCTATGATTCTTCCGTAAACTTTTTTTACGTGTAACGTAAATATTTGATTGTGTTTTCGAATGTGCAAAAATTCTTAATACGGTTTTCACAAAACCTTCTGAAGTTTTTTTATTATGTTCTTAGTAACGATGCCGTCGAGCATAAAAGAAACGTGATATAAAGCATCTTAAAACTTAAGTATAACGATTTTCGCGATCCGAGGCAAGTTTTTCTCTCCATTTATTTTCAAGAGAATTTGCTATACGTGAAACTCGAAAAGGAATGAGCAGAGAAACATAAAACTTTCACAATTCCTTTACGATTCGAGCTAAGCCAAAAGCAACGCCCGAGTTTCATAAAAAAAATGATCAATCCCCGAGAAAACGATGTTTCGAATGTTTTCAACTATTTTTTCTCCTAGCTTTTAGTTCGATAACGATAAAAATTAATGGAATATTTCCAAGCTACGCATATATGTAACCCCACCGACCCAATCGACATATTCACATGCGCAAGGAAATAAAAAGACAGCGCAATTGTGTAATTTTTGAAAGCAGAATTCCTTATATGCTCCAATGAGCGATTGATTACATGCAATAATTACGGCAGCGCATTGTCCGCAGGTCTACCACGTGTGCCACGATGGCCGGGAGGGCGACCAGGGAGCTACTTTCCTCTGTGCGAACGGTACGATATTCAATCAAAAAGAATTCGCCTGCGATTGGTGGTACAACGTCGATTGCGGCGATGCGCCACGGCTTTATAAGTGAGTACTTGCAATTACTTTGAATTACCTCTAATTATTCTAATTAAAGAGATCGCAAGAGGTAATTTTAATTTTGAGAATTTAGCGCAAGTTAATACGTTTCATTATAGAACGTGTAGATATTTTTCTTGGTTGCCACCCGGGCTTTTTAATCAATTTTTTTTTAATTTTCAGCTTGAATTTGGACCCGGTGACTAACCCTTACGTACATCCAGCGCATAAAGAGCACATTCGACGAGAAAGGCTAAGGATCGTCGTTCTATAAAAACTCAATTTTGTATCAAAATGTATCATATTGTAACTATACTTTTTTATAAGAGCATTTTTTACTAATTAATTAATAAATCTATTTTCATAATGATTTCATAGTTATCTTCTAGTATTAAGGACTGCACAAAAAAAATGTAATTACATCAGCCACCAAACAGTAATATAATGCACGGAGAGAAAAATGACGGTACAAACGTGTGGAAGCGCAATTACGCTATGGACGCTACGTATTTCTCTTGCAATATTTCAGTGTTTTTTTGCGTCATTAGCTTTTTATCACGTCACGCGAAAAGAGCAAGGTGTGCACGACCAAATCCCTAGATCTTCTTGTAGACTTACCACTCTTACCAGCGCCATCGGTGCTATAAACAAGTGACGTCTTGTAAAGTGCTATTTGCAAGAGAACCACGGGATTTTTCCGTGGCACTCGTTGCACTCAACTAGACCGCGCTCCGTTCAATCTTTACATATATGGCGTTATAACATATAGATGCTTTCTTTAAAGTTTTAAAATCATAATTAATAAAAATGCAAGATTAAAAATAAAACTATTTTCATTCATTGCTTTGCTTAAAAACAATTCGCAAGCATATCCTGTAACGAACGTTACAGTCCTCTCTCTCATTTAGCCAATTATAATTAAACATTTATTAAACGACACTAGAATGTTACAGGTGCCGAGGAGAGCAGACGACGCGGAGAGCGCTGAGGTAAGAGAGAGAGGGTTGGAGAGAGAGTGCGGTGTCGCGAGAGCACGGTGTCGCGATTAGGCGGATTGCCTCTCGCCTTCGACTCGAGTGCTCCGGATTTCGGTTGACCCGACTTTTGTGCGACGCTTTGGTGTTAATTGTTTCTCGTGCGAGCCTGCTTCTTGTCGTGTACGCTTCGGGCATTGCACCTCCCAGCGTCTACGAGCGAGGAGAGATTTTGGCGGAGTCGCATCGTTCCCGCATTGCGAGATTTGTGTCGTCTTCGAAATTTTAATTACCCGCTCTAGGCGAATTTCAGATTTACTTTTTCTCTCTCTCTCTCAACCTCCCTCGCGCCGTGCCGCTCGTCTGGCCGCCTCGCGCCTGCTCCTTCGCGATTCGCGTAGTCAAAACTATTTTTGTTTCACTAT
>UCOL01000500.1:0-62641 GCA_900474335.1 Ormyrus nitidulus
AGTTAATATTTTTGAAAAGTAAAATCTCTTCGGTTTGTCTGGCAACCTGACCTAAGTTTGATATCAAAAAAATTCTTTAATTTCGAACTTTTTCAACGTATTTTTTATTTTTTTTCTTATGGACTTGCTAATTCGCCGGAGCCACCTTAACGTACGGAAATTAACACTAATTATGTACTTTAATAGGAATTTTCAGTGCCGGTTTAAGTACTATATCAGCTGGACTGAATTCTTTATCGGCAATTACTTTAGAAGATTATATAAAACCAATTTATACTAGATGGACAGGGAATGAATTTTCTGAATCTAAGTCTATAGTTTATGGAAAACTACTTGTCTTAATTTTTGGATTAGCTTGCATAGCACTAGCTTTTGTTGCACAATTATTAGGAGGTGTATTACAGGTATTTTACTTATTTAATGAAACTAATAACACCAATAAAGTTAATAATTAGTTTATAAAAATACTTTTTTTGAATATAGGCAAGCTTAACCATATTTGGAGTTGTTGGTGGTCCAATGCTCGGTATTTTTACATTAGGAATGTTAATTGAATCTGCCAATGAAAAAGGTGCTATAACAGGATTACTTGTCTCTCTGGGATTCTCTTTGTGGATTTCATTTGGTCAACCTAGGCCAAGTTCGCCGACTTTACCAGTTTCTACTAATGGCTGTGATAGAAGCTTTTTTATAAATCAAACATTTAATCTTGCTACTCCTGTTACAGAATTACTGACAAGTCCAAAGTAAGTTATTCATTTTATTATATTTCATAATTAAAAATTATATAAGTACACAAATAAAAAATGGCCTTTTCTGCAGACTACTATATCCATATGTATTTAGATCTGCTAAATGCAAATGTGATCTTAGTTTAGGTCCATCACGTTAGGATACTTTTGAGACATTTTGACCTTTAAGAATCTTAAGATATGTTTATTTTCAAGATCAAAACCTTACGTGATGGACTAAAACTAAGATTATATGCGTGTTTAGTATATCAAAATATACAAACATAGTAATTTAGTCTGTGGACAGACCACTTATTTTTTGTATGTACTTGTATGTACTTTATAAATGAAATCATTTTTAATCTTTTTGACTTCCCCATTTTAGGAGCGATTCAGATTATTTTTATCTGTACCGTATTTCATACATATGGTATAGTGCGATAGGTTTTGCTGTCACACTCGTAATTGGAATTGTAGTTAGTTATTTAAGTCGCGTAATATATAAGAATCCGGACAATGAACTAGAACCAGATTTATTTTTCCCGTTTGTGGCGAATCGCATCAGAAAACGGAGGCAGCATGAAACGGAATTAAATGACAATTTTTCGCAGAATGCCATGTATGTGTTTCACAATAAGGATTCTACTAAAAATACAGAACAAAATAGTGCTATTTAGGTTTTTACTTTTGTGTGTGTGAATACGAAGGGTGATGATGAGATATCTTATGTACTTATAAATCACTACATGCAACTGTCTAACGGATTAAATCTGCAAATCTTCTTTTGATACAAATCCGATTTTAAAAATATTTTAGCAAAAAAAATTATGCTTTTATTTAAACGACAAAAAATATTCAAATTTTTTATTGTTTTCCGTTAGAATAAAATAGTATTTTTAAATGGTACAAATAGTTCTTAAACTTGCTATGAGATGTTCTACAATATTAAAAATATTTAAAGTCTTCCACATTCCTCTCTAAGATAGATTTGCCAATCGTCTTAAGTGAGTTCATTCATTATTTGATAATGTGCTTGGACAATAATGTTGTAAAGGATAAATCTAAAATTGTTAAGGCTGATTATATATACTTGTAAAGTAAAGAGTATCCTATTGAGTTTTCATAATTTTATTCGTAATATATACAATGATTAAAAAGCATGCATGAACGTGTAGTGCACAAATAAATAAATGTGTTCGACATTTCAAGAAAAACGAATAGAACAAACAAAATTCGTGTTGAAAACATTCTTGATAAAATTAACCCCTTGATTCTCAGAGATAGAGCGTTCTTGGTATATGAACGTCTTTTTAGCGAACAGTATTGGGGTACATTGTAGATAGAAAATATTTGGTACTTATTTATAAATGCATAAATAAAATATATAAAATAAAATGATGTTAATAACAATTGCTAAATTATAGTGCAATTAAAAAATGAAAATAACAGATTTTGATTTGGATTGAAATTTCGATAATGCGTGCGTTTCTCTAATTAAACCAGGAATTAGATTCCAAGATCTCTTCGTTGTATTAACCAAAAAATAGAAATGGAAATTCGAGTAAGGATTATTTTCTACCTCTGTACAATAGTTGCACAATAAATTGTAAGATAACAATTGTTTTTCTTCAAATATTGTTATATTTTTTGTTATATTATCAATGTAAACGTTTTTAAAAAGATATATTTATATAAAGATTGTTTTATAAACATATACTATTAAATGAATAATTATATTTTAAGACTATTAGTTATTTATTTATGAAAACCTTAATAACAGAACAAATTTTAAAGAATAATTTTGTTTTCATCCAAATTTTAATGCTTTTAATTTAAAAACATTTGAATTAGTTTTTGCAAAAGCTTCCATCTGCTTATGTGTCAATTTATAGTTTACTCTAACAAATTGTTAATCATTTTCACATATAATTTACGCATAATTGATATGTAATAAATTTCATACTGTTTGTACAGGTTAAAATAATAGCGATTTACCGTTAAGAATGATATAACGTAGTCGATGTAAGGCACTATGCTTAGTTAACGAAGATAATAGTTGCACTTACGCTAGGAAATTCTGTAATGAACAAAATCTCGCTATTTATAATTTCAAGGATTTCATTTAATTCATCCAAACGTTACACCCGATGGCATCAAATAAATGTACAAGTCACGCATACGTTTGCCATTAACGCAATCCAGGCTTAGGTCCAATGTTTATGGCAGGTCTTTTTATTGAAGCATTTTCTCTTATTGACATATTTAAAGCAATTTTATATAATAATTATTAATATTTGTTTTAAAAAGTTGTATTTTTTATTATTCATTAACTATTTGCAATTTCGATTCATTGCTAATTAAGTTTTTGCATCTAATTAATAATTTATTTTTCTATCTCTATAAACATTACGCTAACCGGCTTACTCGGTCGTATTACTATATCTAGTAAAATTTCCATCTCTGAAATGTTATCTACGGGTTCCAGCTTAAAATGATATAATATGTAACTCAATAGACATTTTAGTTCCATAATTGCAAATTTTTGACCTAAAAAATTAATCTTGATTAAAAGAGCTGCCTACATTGTAATCATTTCATAATAAAAAATCTTAGATTTTAAAATTTTATGAATTAACTTACCTATGCAATTTCGGGGACCTGCACTAAAAGGAATGTAGCAAAATGGATGACGACCTTGTGATCGCTCGGGAAGAAATCTATCAGGATCGAATTTGTTTGGCTCTTCCCAAAAATTTGGATTTCTATGAATATGGTAAGCGTGAAATATTACATCGGTTCCAGCTGGAATTTTATAATTCGCTGAAAAATAAAAAAATGTTACGTTAAAAGGTAATTTAATGCGATTTTTAATCGTATTTTTTATTTTTAATAAAAAATCATTCAGCTTCTCCATGAACGATAAACAATTAAATACATGTTTAATTGGGTTCCAAAATTAAACAGTTTTAAAATAATTCTTAAATACTGTGTGATTAAGAATATTTTTTGTCAGTTTCATTGGCTTAAGATGTAGTGTAGTGTATTAATTGTTAAACCCTTGTAATACGTCTTACTTAATTGCAAGTCATGAGTCAGATAACGGAGCATTGTAGCAACGGGTGGATAAAGTCTCAGAGATTCTTTAATGCATCTTTCCAGATAATGAAAATTTTGCAAGTCTTGAAGCTCTATGTTGCCTTGAATTCTATCCAAAATTTTTGTTACTTCGGATCTTGCTTTATCCTGAAAAAGTTGTATAAACTTCATCGATTTGTTTAACTTCTATTTCATTCATGCAAACCTGAATTTCTTTATTATTGGCCAATAACATCAAGGTAAAAGTCATGGCCATAGCTGTTGTATCGTGTCCCTATTTGCACGAGAAATAAATAAATATAGATTCACTTCTTATTTAAGAGTACTTTATATCTTAATACATTGCTTACTTCAAATATAAAAGTATCAACTTCCTCTGCAATTCCTTCAGAGTCTATTTGACCTTGTTTTTCGACTGATAATAGTAGATCCAGCATAGCTAATCCCTTTCTAGAATCTAAAATTGATATTGGCACTTAATTATTGTTTAACATTAAAAAAGAGTGTAAAAGAAGAATCATTAAAAATTATAAAAGATTTATAATTTTAAATTGTATGTAGCACTTACAGACACCGTTTGTCACAGATGGTTCCTTTTCATTATCGGTAATGTTCACTAAATAATGATTTTCCGTAAGTTTGTGATATTCCCGACGTTTCGAAATAACCTGTGAATTTTCACCAAATTTTATTCATTTTATTATTTTATTAATTTAAAAGACATTGCAAATGTTACCTTCGCTGTAAAAGCATGAATTATTTTAAGTGATTGTTTGTGCATTCTACCTAATTTCCACAAAGAATTCATCATCCAATCGTTTATATATGGTCTTGCGGCTCTTTAATAAAACGAAGTATTAGTAATAATAAAAGTATTAGTCGAATTTTTTTATTATATTCTTATACTTCATTACCTGTAGGCAGCAATGTTTCCTTGTTGGTACACAGCAGTTTTGTAGTCATCGCCAATATCTTTATCTATTTTATCTAAAGAAACACCCATCGTTGAATCTAAAATCAAAATTTTTTAATTAAAACAATTTGTTTTAATAATTGCAATATTTTATATCTACCTAAAATAATGTTTAGGGTATGTTTTGAGCACAGTTGTATTAAGCTTTCAATGGTCTTTTTATCTTTTGTTTTTAAATTTTCAACGAATTTAACGCCATTTTCATTCATAATTTGAGTGTATTTTTTCAAAATGTTAAAATGAAAGGCAGGTGTCAAAATTTTTCTTCTGTGTCGCCATTTTTCTCCTAAAAGATTATATATACGACTTATTAATATTAAATTATGTACAAAAATAATTAAAATATTAAAATACATTTTACCAGCACTTGTCAAAAGACCAGTTTTTAACCAAGGATGTAACAACTTATAAGAGTCCCCTTTGGTGATATTAGTTTGACTTGAAAGTAGAATCTAAACTCAGATAAATATGTTAATCAATATTTAGTATTATTCTTATTTATTAATCTTCTTTTTATACCTTATAAAAATTTGAAGCCTTTTTAAAAAAAAGTTATTATTAAAAAACTATAATAAACGAATCAATAATGTAATAAAATATATACATAAAGATACATGATTATAAAATTTCTTACCTGTATATCATCTGGATGTACAATACTAACCACTGGTCGTAAAAAACTGAGCCAGACTACACAAGTTGGATAATAATCATCTATAAGATTCTGGATAACATTCCACTGTTTTTCTGTAAATTATTGACACAAATAACTTAATTAAAAATATATGCCGCACAAATAAGGCACGATGGGCCTGATTCTATACATTTAAATTAGTTTATTATATTTAATTGAATTTTTCTAGATGAAATATACGCTAAGTAAAAAATTTTGTTTTTTATCGGCAACAATTAATCAGTATTATTAATAACTTTATAGATATTTTAATTTCTTACCAACAGGAACATTAAAAAGAAATAAGTTTCCAAAGAATGGGATTGTCTTTGGTCCTGGTAACTTCTTTAGCAATTTATAAGCTTCACTTCTCTGAATATGTAAATACCAAAATATCAAGCAAAAAATAGCAAATAGAAAAATGGAAATCATGCTTTTTAGGACTGCGGCAATTTTTGATTCAACTACTGATGACTACTTGTGATGTGAACGTAAGATTCAACTTTTATAATATTGTTTTGGAGAAACAGAACAAAGTAAAGTTGAAGAAAGATCCAGAATACTGCCATACGGTAGAGATTCCACTACTACGTGTTTACGATGCCAATGCAGTTCAGAAATCATTTCTTTGGCAATGATTTGTAGTGGGGCGAAGGCACCTTGATAACGCAGTTCAATAAAATTTAATCTGGGTTACTGAAAAGAGATTCATCTCTTAAATTTACTCTTATTTAAGAGAGGATAGAAAGTGCAGTACATCGCTCGTTAACTCTAAATAGTTGTAATAAAAACTTTAAACGTTTCGTAAAAGCTGAAATTTTTATTAATTTAACATTTTTTTTTTATTTTTAATTGAGTAAAAACCACAAAAGCGAATGCTTGCAGTTTTGTAACACACTTAAATACCAGATATCGATATGTGTAAAAATGACTGAAATAATCAATTCATTAATAACATTGCAAAAAAGGGATTAATAATTTTAATGTTTTTATATTAGCTTTACAAATTCGTTAAATCCACCAATTACAATTGATTTTTTAGACAAAATTTTTAATAAAACAAATATTACACATGATGCACGCGCTTTACTATTTGGCCTCACTATTCGTTTACATTACTAAACAATTTGAACAGAGCGGAAAAATATTCCCCAAACTTAAAAACAACAAAAATGTAATGAATGCGCTTGCGAAATGATTCCAAGATAATATTTATTCGTCAATTACCACAATTAAAATAGTTCTGCGCGTTCATTTAATGATACAAAACTTGACTGGCTTTATCCTTGCTGAATCGCAGATGCACTAAAATTATGGTAAAGTGTAATTGGGATTTTCGTAGTTACAGCTCTGATGGCCATTTGATTGGCGCTATATCTTTATTACAGTGGAAAAACAGCTACTGTTTCTATTTTTCTTCATATTGCTAAATACTCTATCTACAGGATATCTGAAAAAGCTGCTGGTTACAATGACATCTGGATAGATAATATTCGTATTAGGGATACAGATATTTTCTGTATAAGTACATATATTATTGTTGTTATATATTGTTTTTATACGTTATTCTTATACTTTACCATAATCTGTGCTATAAGTCGTTTTAATATTTTGAAAAATTGGTTTGTCAATATTGTTTATTAAATTATACGAATGTAATTATTAAAATAAGTACACGGTAAAATAATACAGTGCAGCAGTAACCTTACATATTAAAAATGAATGGTAGCAGCATACTCTATATTCTAAATTATTAATATTTTTTTTTTTTAATTTTTGATCCTCATTCAGATAGTTTCTCGTCATCTAATAGTCTTATATATTAACACTTCAATAGGCTCTGGCAATGACAAAAAGAAGTACAACCTGCTAAATTGTTACCAATAAATAAACGTTTTATAATCCAATGCAGTGTCGTAACGTATTAGCAATGCCTTAACAAGTAAAATCTCAGATTAATTACAAAAAGTTCTCGAACGTGACCAATTAAAAGATCACGACGCATCATCGCTCATCGTTCGCGGAAGCTGAAAATACGAATTTCTAAAAAATTGAAAACCCACTTGCACGTCTGGCGAAACTTAATGAAGATTTGTGTAAGCGTTTTATAGAAAAGTCACCCGATGTGACTCCTTAAGTACCACACGGAACACAATCAGAGTCAAGATCTGTAATGATTTTATCTGGCCGCCGCATCGGACTGTATTTAACAATATCCTAGGAGCGGGGACTGCATGCATTCATTGAGAAAACGGCGGCTCCAAGAAAAGTCGCGTTCGGTACTCTGCTTAGTCGCGCCGACTCGATATGCATCGTGAGAAAAACAATGGCACGGTCCTAAAAACTATTAAGCAATTAGTACGAAAAAGTGTGCGCTCCGCAGCCGTTTAAAGACGCTCGCTCACGCTCACGCACACAGCAAGAAGCGTGCGGCCCGTCCAGATCGAGGCGACGATGGCCAGTTATAACCAGTTTCAATTTAAAGTTCATGTCTGCGGTTTGCGCGCCAATATCGCCTTTCCCGCCACGTCTCATCGCTTGTTCCTTACCGCGATTATCAGGCGCTTAACTTTCGTCTTCGGCCTCTCGGGTCCGCCTGACCCTTTTGTTTGTCCATTGTTGACAAGCTCTCTCTCATCTTCCCAACCCGACTTTGATCGGGCAAGGGATGCACTGGCTTTTAATTGCTGCCAATTAGGAAAAGATTATGCCAAAGTCTTGCTTTGTTCTTCTTTTATCTTTTGTCTTCTGTGCGGTTTAATCGGATCTGGAGGAGAACAGTATGTGGGGTACAGATGAGATCCAGATACGTTTAATAGGTTGAAATTCGAATATGCCTCTGACAATTGTACGTCATCGTTGGTGGCTGCGTACGTGCCGCGGAAGCACGCGTGTACTCATTTGCGTGTTGACCCTTCTCATTAAGACGAGCCTTGTTATGTTTTCTACATTTCTTCGAGTAAAAGTACCCTCAGCCATCATTTTAACGCTTTAGAGTACTTTTTATGTATCTCGGACACAAGGTGGCTACATCAGGAAGGAAATTTTTAGCTTTGCTGTCGTTAATAAGTTTGGCATAAAAGCGTCAACTTCAATTAATGCGATGAAATAAAAGAAGTAATAAAAGATGTCGAAGCATAAAAGAAGAAAAACATAAAGTTTGTAATCAGATGTAAAACGATCATAATTAAGAATCTGTAATAAATTTTTTAACGCTCGCTGGAATATGTCATAAAATTATGAATTTGATGTCATTATATTTTTATATTAAACGATATACGCATTTACAATTTTTCATATTGTTTCTTTTTCTTGACAAGCTCATTGACAAGTTCATCCTCGATTTCATCTTTTTAATTGAAATGATCCATCGTTTAAATGTTTATTGTAATAATTCGTATAATTTAGTATTTTAATAAAATTAGTTGTATACTTACGTTATTTTTGCAACGCAAAATTAAAATAATAACATTAAGAAATCGTACAAGATATATTTTTAAAAACTCAATTATATACTTACTTTGTTATCTTAAATTAAATGAAAAATGCATGAAAAAGTAAGAGCCAATTTTATTAAAAGTTCAAATCCTTTGCATACGAAGCTAAAGTCTTGAATATTTGAAATAAATCAAAGCTGAAAATTCTACGTCTGACTAGAAAAATACCTTTTGTTGAATGAAAAAAACTATTTTTTGTACATTGGCGCTGATTAATTAATTACTTAAGCATAATTGTAGACATTATGTAATAGAGAGCAAAAGAATGTTACATTTCTTTGAAATGATTTGTATTTTACAGTCTATGATCTATGACGCGGATAGTGAGTCATTATTGACTGCAAATATGACTGTTTTCTTCAATTAATGATTCACAAACAGTCATTCTTCCCTTAAATAAAAAATTCTTAAAAAATTAAGAATTGACATCGGAAGAATTTAAAATAAAATATAGTAAAGTTCTATCATTTATATTACATTTTAAATTAGCGTATTTGAAATTTCTTATTATCGTTGGAGTTGCAGGGTAAAATTGCACAGAATAATCGCGATGAATCTACGCGTCGTTTACCCTCACGCTCGCTTCTTCTACTTTGTAAGCTAGGTTTGCTCACTTGCGTACACAAGAAGTATACCATTTCAATTTGCATCACTAATGTTTACGTCTGTATGAGATTACTGTCTACGGGCATTTTCTGAATTCCTGGTTTTGAGAATGTAACTAGTTCTCTTGTGCTTACATTAATTCTAGTAACGAAGTATATTGATATTATGTATTACAAGCATTCTAAGTTTTTCCATTGTTATTAGGAGAATCAGTGAAATTTATTCTTGTTCGTTAATTTACTATAGATTAATTTTAAATGCACCAAAACTTTTGTTTTCCTTAATTACTTACTATTAGTATGAAATAAATTGTATTGTCAGTGACCGTTAAAAACTTTGCTACATACACGTAATAATTAGCATAATCGGGCGAAACCGATCGTACAACTTTCACACCGCAGATAACTATAAAAAAATGGCAAACCTCATAGAGATAGCCATCGATTTATTTGCCCGAGGAGGCGAGGACGTCGATCAGTGTCGCGAAAAGGGGAGTGGGAGAGAGAATCTTCTCCAGTTTCCATGGGCGATCAAAGGCGAGGCGATTGGCCGGTTTAACGCGGGTAATCCCCGCATTGAGGCCTGCGGGTGTTCTGTAACGCATAAAGTACGGCGTGTAGGATCTACGTATATCGTGACCTGCGGCGGCAAACTGGTTTGATCTTGATCGGCGTCGCACACGTGGGCCACGATTTTAGCACGTGCGACGGCGACGCACCGTTTGTTTATGTGTGACCGTTGGTAACGCCCGGCTCTGGTACCTCTGTGCTAAGGCTACATATCTATATAGATGCAGCCTCGTCTCTGTGTTAGAGGACTGTCAGCGCTGTATAGCCTCATTCGCCGAACGATTCATTACCCGCGGGGGAGGACGTTGCGTTCGTTCGGGCGTCTTTGGGTTTCCTCAAAAAATTTAGTGACGCGTCCAGGAGAGCTTTGAACTGGCTATTATCACGCGCCGGTGATTTTCAGATTGTCCGCGCGATAGTTTTGTTGCCGATTTCGGCTGGTTCAATGAAAAGCGGATATATGTAATTGGAAAAACCAGCTTATACCATAAACCGAGGAAATATTAGATTGTGTACGCAGGAGTCTACTTCAGATATTCAATTTTAACAAGGATTATTGATTTGAACTAATGTATGCAATGAGCAAAGATTAAACCTGTATATTTATCAACAATTGTTTCAAAATTGTGTATAAACGCCATTTCCTGTAAATTAATAGCTGGAAAGATTTATAGATCAAATCATACAATTTTTTTCCAAAATTTTTTGAACTGAGATCGTCGTTAATCATCAATACGAAAGTAGATTTTTCTACGAAGCTTACGAAAAAATTCTGAATTTCATTAATCTCTGATGTTGATGAATTGGTTTGCAAAAGTAACGTTGCGGTTTTTCGATCTGACCGAGACTCCACGCACTTTTTAAATTAAAATGTGCCTTTTACAATTACTTTTAAATTTTTATGCTTACGCTTCATAATTATGAATCACAGGTCAAAACAAAAAAAAAGTTAATAAATTTGTAAAATGTAATAAATTTGTACTTTTTAAAACACGTTCATTTATTAATTACGTTACTATTAAGTTTTATATCAAATCCAATCAGTTTCTTCTTGAAATATTTATATGACAAAGTTTAAAAAGTAATGGCACGTATTAGATACTTTACTTCAACTTTGAAAGAATAAGACATGATCATAATTAGCTTTTATTATTTAATAATACAAAAATATAAGTAAAGTTATTTTTTTTATTTGAGAGAAAAAAATT
The DNA here is from genome assembly GCA_900474335.1 of Ormyrus nitidulus. Taxonomy (NCBI): domain Eukaryota; kingdom Metazoa; phylum Arthropoda; class Insecta; order Hymenoptera; family Ormyridae; genus Ormyrus; species Ormyrus nitidulus. Next base: position 11,354 of record UCOL01000500.1, read on the forward strand.
AAGTATATGCAAAACTTACAATTAAAAATATGAGAAAACAATATTTCAATAATCTTAAAAATCTCATAATACCAACCTATACTTCCGTTGCAACTGTAGTCTTGAATCTTCTTGGCAGTGCGAACGATCATGTTTCCTGTTATGATAATTGAAAATCAGATTATTTTATACTGTTGAAAAACCATTGTACATTGTTTCATAGTTTTGCGCAAAACAAATAAAAGAAGTATTAAGTATGAAATAAAATTTTGTTTAGATATAAATTAAATAAAATTTATAATTTATTTATTTTCGAATACTAAATTTCGAGGTTTGATTTTTTTGACTGTCCAAATATGTAATATTTAATTAATTTGTTTAATTTTCTTCTCATGACTTTTTCATTTAAAGTGCTTTTTGCGGAAGTGTATTCACAAAATAATATTTCATTTTAATGAAAATATGTGCATTAAATGCTTTAGATAATAGTATAAAGAGGAATTTTTCTAAGTGATAAAGGCGTTCACGATAAATTAACCGCTGTGATGAGCAAAATATTAGGCAGCAAGGACAAGTGTTTAGAGATGACGAAAAATATTGTCGGTCGGAATAGGAAAATAGAAATGTCGGTTTACGGGCTGTTGGCCATGCATTAATTAAAATGATCGCAATTTTAGGTCATGAGAAGAAGGAATCTTATGTAACAGTGTCCGAAACCTTAAGATGTAGTTAGATTTGAAATTTTGATATGCTTATGAAGGACAAATTAATGCCAAAAAAATTAATTCTTTGTAGTGACGTAAATCAAACGGTATTCTTTAGATTTTCGTTATTATACGAAAATACGTATAATCAGAGGTAATTAGAATTAGATAATGTATATAGGAAATTATATTGTCACAAGAATCACAGCGAATTAATTGCTTTATACATGACATAAACTATTTATTAAACTTTATATAAATGTAATAGTAAACTGTAAAATCTATTAGCTGTCTCTACTGAATTTTAAAAACTACTTATTAACAATTGTTACATAAATGTATTATTGCTGAAACAAATAAGTAGGCAAATAATAAACCAATAATTTATAATATCGCGTATGTGCGCAGAACGAATTCCGCGGCGAGCACAAAAAAGAAACGACAATAAGACTGGCTATAAATGGCGATATACTTAATCTGTCGGAAAAAAAATTTCACACTCTTCGGAATTGCGATAATGTTCCTTCGCGCACGTAAGGCATATCGAGGCACGTAATAACGCTATGCCAGGCGTTCACTTACGCGCAAAGTGCGTGAGATTGTACATGTCTTACTACCCTTCAAGCGTCAGGACTATGATATTAGCAGAAATATTTTTTTTCACGCGAATAATAAGATGCAATGAAAAATGAAATACATTTAATTGATATACTCCCACTTACTCAGTTTACATTCCACATTAAACACTCCGATTTCGACAGATAATTAGCAGAGAAATTATTTGGGTTCTAAATTAATTAAAATGAATAGTTTGCACTTGAAAAACTGTTATAAATTAATAAATTTAGTCAATTTAATCCTACAGCAGAAAAATTGTTATAGAATCAATCGAAAATAGTGAATTTTTTACGTAATTATTTCCTAGTGTTATTTACGAAATGCGAACAATAGTATACAAAACAATCATTCAAATAATAAATAATATAATTTTTTTTTTAATTTATGTATTACACGTAGGTGGTATAGCTCCTTCACTATAAGGGAATGACTTTCGAGAATCTATCAAGATAATTATTGCTATTAAATTATCAACTGTAAACAACATAAGGGCTTTATATTTAGTAAAATTCAATTGATTCAAAAATCAGGAAGTGTACGGCTACTTGAAAGCATAATATTTGCATCGCCAGTGACACGGTGAGTTGCGTGTGGATTTTGGAAAGAGGCACCGTTACGGGCCTGAAATAATGCAAATAGTACTTTTGACATATATAGAGTGAACCGTTGAAAGGACAATTATAAGACATTCCACTTGCCGGTAATTCGATATGCGCGTTAATAGCCAACGTTAACCAAGCAGAGGCGTGTCGCGTCTCACGTGGATCGATTTTTCGCATTAATCCGCGCGCGTAACATTCCGCCTATTGTCCTCTCCGTTCCTCCGGCAATGTTGACAGTCGCGGGAGCCCGCCAAACAGGAGTATAGTTAGAAAGAGCGAGGAAGAGAGGCCCACCAAGCGAGAGAGCGAGAGAAGAAGCGGTGGTAGGGGCGCCTTTACAGCCGTATAAAGGCACACACGTGACAATTAAAACGCTCAGTCTGAAAAGCGATCCTCGGCAAACCTTGCCCGAGAGACAGCGACCGGCTTCTTCGAGTGTAGCTGAAAATTCGACGGTGTGTAGAGGCCCCAGGTGACGCAGGGAGGCATATATGCGTTACGCCAAGAAAACGAGCAAAATCATACAGCTGCAGTTCCGCACCTTCCTAAGTGACGAGGATCCGAGTCGGGCTGCAACCCCTAGCCGGTGAGGAGAGAGAGCCGCTCGGCGCCGTAACGCTACAGAGAGCTTCGAGTGTGCCTGTGCGCTTGTGCTGCTGGTCAGCCACTTGTTGCTGCAAATCGCCAGGTGAGCGCATGCAACTATCCTCTACTGTAAATCCTAGCCTTATCGGCAGCTGCTTTCCCTCGCCATTTTTTTACCCGTTCCTCTCAATTTTTACAATTATTTTTAATCTTCAAAGCTTTGTCTCTATCTAAAATCGCCGGCTTTATTATACCCAAATCATTATTAGAGTATTAGTGCGACATATTTACATTGAAATACGTTTTTAACGACTTTATTGAGTATATTTCTTTTACGTTTCAATAAATTTTAGTTAGAATTTCAAATTTATAATTTCAAATCATTTAAAGCAAACAAACCGAATTTATAGAAATATCTTCTGGTTTATACAGTCTAAACTGCTATTTTTTTACTAACTAGAGAGTCTCGCATTTTTGGGTCGTAGATTCTGTTGTAAATTTGGGATATATTTTTTAATATAAAAATTTGAAGGAAGCCACGTCTATTCAATTTAGCGCTCGATTTGTCAAAAACACACTTTTAGTTAAAAAATCAATATCTGTTCAATCACCTATAATTTTACAAAAATTCATTCTATAATATTCTAATTGATCATAAGTTGAGATCAAATCCTACTGGCTTGGCAGATTTTTGTGCTTTTTTTATTTGGCTGTAATTTTAAATCAAATAAAGATTTTTCAATAACTTCTTTGCTCTCTTGTAAGTAAGACGAATTTTTACACAATTTATTGCTCAATTACAGAAATTAACCAGTCCATTGGTAGATATAATGAGATTGATGTAATTAATAACTAAATTGGGCTGCTGGTGACAGGAATGATCATTTTGACATTGAAGTATATTCGGTCCTTTATTGTTTTTATCAATATCGTTCAATAGATAAAAACAATGCTTTTTGGTATGACTCAGAAAAAACTAAGAAACTAATTTTGATATCATAAATTTAGTAATGAAGCTTCATTTTTCTCGTTGTCATTTTAAATAATCGTTTTATATTTCATTGAATTTTTAAACAAACTTTTAATTAATCCCTATGTCTACCCAATTCATCGAATGTCTGCGAGAGCGACATAAAACATTTGAGTCAAGGAAAGAAATTAACTGTCTCAAACAAACTAGCAGTTGAAAATTAAAATGATATCAATCTACTTTTAAAATTCGTCACACCAAGTTGTTCTTTTTCCTTAAATCACATTAATTGACGGGATTATTATTAGCCACTTAAGAATTAAAAGGCATATTCTTAATGGACACAAACAACTTAGTCTATCAGATCGCCAAGAGCTGCGAAAACAAACAATAACAGCCACGGAAATTGGAAGAAGTAAAAAGTATTGACTTATACCTGAATACGCATATATCGCAATCAAAATGCGACTTCCTCGGAAATTCCTTCTATCCCGCGTTTGAAAGGAAGGAAATGTTTCTAAGCAAGTTCTACGAAAATAATAAAGGAGGAGCGTAAGATTTCTTTACATTCTATGTGACATTCAAGAGACGCGCTGAACCGCTTCAAACCAGAAACTATCGAATGGGATAGCGCTGCGCTAACATCAAGCAAGATGTACACTCACGTGCTTACGAGGCGGGCGCACTTTGCGGCTTTTATCGGTATAAATTGTCTCGAAGCCGATCGCAGAATCAAATTCATTTGCGCATTCACGTTTTTGCTACCTTTCCACTTTGTTATCAGTAAAATTCCTCGTTTCTATCCTTCTTTTTACCTTCGCTTAAGCAGTTTTATTTAGAAAATAGGAGTTTATTCAGTTACTTTTCATCGGGGTACTAATAAATTTCATTATTGTTCGTTAATATTACAAAAGTTTGTTAAAATGATCGGCAAATTAGAAAAAGGTTTTTTATTATATGTATAGGTACGTTAAAAACCAGCTTTATAAAAATCGGTTTACCAGTTTTTATAAAAAATACCTTTATTCAACAAAAAGTATTGCACTTGTTTTCAAAAGCTTTGTTTACAGTGCACTAATTTCTTCGCGCATGGAAATTCTCCTAGCGATAAACTTGCATAATTCAAGCTCATCGATTGTATCTACAATTACGTGATTTTAATCGCGTGTAAATTATGTAAGGATAATCAACATTGGTGCTCATAAAAATGTGACGAGCCGCATTTGATCTGCGCAGTTCACCTTTAAAAAAACGAATAAATAAGGAATTATTCCTGAACATTTACTGCGACATCATACGTTATATTATAATTTAAAAACAAAATTAGTAATTTTTACTGTGTTAATGCCCATGCAATATTATTGTTTGTTAAAACTTTGACTTGAATTTTTATTTACAAAAGAAACGTTACTCAATAAAACGCGACAAATGCAGCAAGTGTGATCGCTTTAATAATCTCTCTTCAAAGTTGGTAAAACACCAGCAACCCGCGTGTACAAACACCGACTGAAAGCATTTCCTTGAAAGAAATTCGATGCTGCTTTCCTCTTCCTGAAAGGCGAAAGATAACTTTTGCCAAAATGATTGCAGAATAGAGCTACGAAAAGATGCGCGCTCTCCTTCTGATCCTGTTCTTCGCGCTGGCGGCTTCGTCCTCAGCGGAGCAGCGGCACCACCATGACACGGCAATATCCGCCGAGGAGGCGGAAAAACAGTGCAGGGACGATAACCCGACCCTCCTGAACTTCTTTTCCTGGGCAGATTACCTGGTCCTGGCGGCGATGCTGCTCATCTCCTGCCTGATCGGCACGTTCTACGCCTGCTTCTCGAAGAAGCAGGAGACCAGCACGGACTTCCTCCTCGGAGGCTCCGACATGCGCACCGTCCCCATGGCGATGTCACTCGGCGCCAGTTTCATCACCGCCATCGAGCTCCTCGGCAATCCTGCCGAGATGTACGAACACGTAAGTATTCCTGGTTCACGCTTAATTTGTCATTATTTTTTTTTACAATGGAAAATCGATTGCTTTCTGCTTTTAACTAGATTTATCTGCTTTTTTCACGTTTCAAACTTGTCCTGCTGTGGAAATATTAATTCGTTATATTTTCTATGTTAAATAGTTCCGTAAATGCTTTTTTATTACCGTGATCGTCTGTTAATTAATGTTTTAACGTTATATTAGTATTGCAATAATAACAGCTCGATTATAAAAGTTTTTGTTTAAAAATTTTTAGTGATAACTGCCTTAAAATTTATTTAAATAGTCAAAACACTTAATCAGTATACTACTCCTACGTATTCTAAATCAATGAGATTATATCGTTAAATTGTTTTGTATTTTTGACAAAGTGATCAAGTATCAAGTGATACGATCGTTGATCCAGGACATTATTCAATAAGTACTTCGATCAGAAGACACATTTGACTACCTCAATTACCAATGAAACTGATGCGATAAGCTGACAAAACGGCAATCGAGCTTAAAGAAAACGCGCTCCAATTGACCGTCAAGTGTCTAAAAAGCAAAGCGCAAGCGTCGACTTGGCACGCTCGAGCTTAACCATTCGTGAATGGATTTGCAGGGCACGCAATTCTGGATGACTTGTTTGGCCTTTGTGCTGGTGGTGCCAATAACCTCGAGGCTCTACCTACCCGTTTTCATGAAGCTGAGACTGACGTCGAGCTACGAGTATCTTAATCTGCGCTTCAATCGGCACTGCCGGCTCCTTGCCAGTGGCCTTTACATGCTGCAGATGATCCTCTACACGTCCGTGGCTGTCTACGCGCCGGCATTAGCTCTAAGTCACGGTGATTATTGATCTCTATGGATCTTCGCTTTTTCTGTACCGTTATACTTATTTTGCATGAATTATTTTTACAGTTACCGGCCTTAATACTTACATCGCTGTTACTCTAGTCTACGTAGTCTGCATTTTTTACGCTTCTCAAGTGAGTGTTTTTCAATTCCTTGAAACTCTCTTAGAATTTTAGTCGGAAAAAATTAATAATTAATCTTTACGAAATAATAGAATAATATCTAATAGAACTATGAGCTTCGTTAATAGGGCGGCATGAAAGCCGTTATAATGACAGACACATTCCAAGCGGCGGTCCTGATAGGCTCCCTGTTACTCATCGTCATATGGGGCACGGTAAAGGCGGGAGGTTCATGGGTAGTCTGGGGCGACAACCACGCGAGCGGACGCCTCGAGTTCTTCAACCTGAATCCCAACCCGACCGTCCGGCACAGCCTCTGGAGCGTCGTCATCGGAGGCACCTTCTACTGGACCACCATGTTCTGCAGCAATCAGGCGTCCGTCCAAAAGTACCTGAGCGTCGATAGCATCGGCAAAGTTAGAAAGTGAGTCTTGTCTTTTCATTCGTTTTGCTGCTTGCTCCGATTATATCGAAACAGGCAGTCGAGTATTTTTGAGGAATTTTAAAATTGTAAAGCGGCTGAAAAATTATCCTCTTGCTGTAACAAAAAATGTTTACACAAAAGCTTTGAAAGGCCGACTAAAAACTACAATAGGTACATGGTGTGAACAATGATTTGGAAGTAGTGTAGCGAAAAAAATGCTACTCACATCCGGTGAATTATTTTTCCTACTCAAAGCCTAACATACTTATTAAAGGTTTTACGATGTATTGTTTTGTTTTTTCATAACTACTTTTAAATTACGAATTTAAATGATTTCGTGAATTCTTTTTAATCGAATTTATTTACTTGATTTAAAATGTTGTATAAGTAAAGGTTTTAAGTTACATATTTAAATAAAGCTTAAAGACAGCACTTATTACTCAATTGAAAGACATATAAAATCCTTGAATTTTACAGAGCTCTCTGGATGTCTTCCGTCGGTTTGATCGTGGTCTACACAGTGAACTTCTTGACCGGCATGGTGCTTTATAGCGCCTACAAAGATTGCGATCCGGTGAGCGCCGGGCAAATCACAGGGCAGGATCAATTGCTGCCACTCTACGTGATGAACTTCATGGGTCAAGCAAAGGGCGTTCCCGGTTTCTTCGTAGCCGGCATTTTCGCTGCTTCGCTTGGGTAAGCTCTCAATTTTACGCGATTACATTTCGTTTTACCTCTCCTTTATTACTGAGTATAAATTACTCTTATTTTCTGTACTTTTATTTTGTTTTAAAATTTTTTGTACTATTTATTTACTGTAGACAAAGTTTTAAAACTTTTTAACATCTGCGTTGTAAACCAAGATTTGCATGGAAAAACAAAAACATTTAAAATAAATTGAATAAATTTTCATAATTTTCTTCGTTTATTTTAATGTTTACAGAGATTAGCTTATAATCTGAATAGCTGCTCCTTCTTTTTTATTTGAAATGTTGAAAATTCGCTTTTGCAGCACCGTGGCGAGTGCGATGAATTCGCTGGCGGCTATTACTTGTGAGGATATACTTCAGGGCTTATTCAGGTTGGAGGTGCCAGCGCGTAAAGGCGCCATTTACGCCAAGTGGATTAGTGTGTTCTTTGGCATACTGAGCTTCGCTCTCGTCTTTGTGGTCGAGCGGCTCGGTGGTGTACTTCAGGTAAATTCGACTTTTCAATAGCTTATTTTATTTTATTTTACATATTACATTTAATTCGATTTTTCAATTATACCTTATACTGAACTTTGAATAAAAAAAAGAAATTGTTAAAGTAGACTGTAAAGTAGATCCGAGCTAATTTATGCTACATCGTCCAAGTTTAAAGCTTATTGATAGCGCTTTTAAAAAGTTATTACTTATAGCTGCCTTTTTTCATTCAGGGCATCCTATTCGAAGTTGAGAAGTAGCTAGCTCGAACCAGTAACAAAGTGCCGAGTTTGCCTCCGCTTGAAAATTTTCGCTCGATAAACGAGCTATAAAATTTTGTTGCTGGATGAGCCCTGAGAAAGTTTATCGCTTTTACAAGATCTGCAAATTATAGCAACCTGTTCTGCTTTACTTTGAAACTTTAAACGAGCCTTTAATTAAGTTTGTTTCTGTGAGATGCAAACAAATATAAAGTTTCCAAAGTTTGCTTGTCTTATTTTATAATTGTTTTATCTACAGGTAGCTCTTTCATTCAACGGAATGGTAGGCGGAGTAACGTTGGGTCTGTTCTCCATGGGTATGTTTGTACCTTGGGCCAACGCTAAGGGCGCAATCACTGGAGCAATCATCAGTCTCGTCTTCGTCATGTGGATAGGTCTGGGCTCTCAGGTGGCGGCGCTTCGTGGTGAAATTCAGCACGAATCCATGCCTACGTCGATTGATCAGTGTCCCTGCCTCAACGAGACTATGCTGGTGGCTACCTTTCAATCAGAAACGGAAGCCCAAGGCGAAGCTTGGTTCATTTATAGAGTAAGTATTTCTTCTCTTTTAAGCAGAATACTGATGCTGGAAATGTCTAATTTCTCGAAATGTTGCTCCAGATAAGTTACCTGTGGTACAGTGCGATCGGTTGTCTCGGCACGATGCTGATCGGCATAGTTGTGAGCTACATCACAGGATTCCAGGATCCAAATGATCTGGATCATGATCTCCTTAGTCCACCTATTCGCAGACTGGTGGGCAACAAGAAGTCGAAGCCAGCTACAGGCCACGCGATGCAGGGTATCACGAATTTCGCCCTTGAAATGGACGACGAAAAGGTCAGGATCGAGAGCAACGACAGCCTCGAGAAGTCGAAACAGTAGCTCAATTATTTGGAATTTTCTCCATAAGTATAGCTATGCGTACACACAAAACAGTCTCAGGGATGTGTGGCTGCAGCCTATAAATACATATGTGCATCGATGCCAACAAACTGTGCTTTTCGGCAATGCTGTCGGTCGTTTTTATGAATTGATATTGATGGATTTTTTTATTAGTTTCGACGATAAGGATAGAAATGAGAGCCCAGGAGATCGTTTTCTTTCACACAGTAATGATATGATCTTTTTATGTGTTGTAATATTTCTTCATCTTTATGAAATTTGTCTTCTTTTTAAACGTTTAACTTATCTCTATGCTTTTACTTTAGATAACGTAGACTCGTTAGTAAATGTGACGAAAAATCTTTAGACACATCAAAATTCGAGTACATGACGTTACGACGTAGTTCTGTAATGACGTAAATTCTATACAAATTTTCATTTGTTGTGAAAAAATAACACGATTATAAAATACAATATTCTACGTTTAAAATAATTGTAAGAGCACGAGAAAGCGTTTTTGAAAACATAAACATTTGTGTTATAATGGTTTTTCATACTTATTTAATTTTTTACTGTGGGCATTTTTTGCAGAAAAATGAAAATTACGTACCTGAAGACTCTTACAAGACGTCGAAACAAGACTTGGCTAGTCCTCGGTAAAGGAGGAATTATAATATAGATTTGAATCTCATTAATACTTAATAGTGCAATATTTATTTCGCGATGAAACAATGTAATTATTAAAAGCCATTGCTTCCAGGCTAATCGAAAATGCGTTATAGGTTTTCTGTAACCAGAATACTTTTTGCCTCTTAGTTCGAGAGGTAAAGTTGATTGTTGTGAAGTCGATCGTTTTTATGCACGTATTTAAAGAAAATAGTGTAATATACATTTAATTTTAATTCCGCCCGTATTATACCTGAAACTATTGATAGTATTGTCTTGCGTTTTATACGTGTAAAGTTGATAAACATGAATGATTGCAATAATAATTACGCGAATGTTAATTGTTATGAATGTTATGTTAAAGTTATTATATTAAAATATTACAAAAATTATTACTGAAATTGACTGGCTTTTTTGGAATCTTCTTCCGAAACCCTTCATTCATTTATCTATTCCTTCATAATAATACTTACTATGGTCATTGTTCTAACCATATTTATGATCTATTGTCATTCCTAACAATGTTCATTTATATTATACTAAATACACTAATAAAAATAACTTAATAAATAGTTATTTAAAAACTGGTGCAGAAATAATAAAGTGTTTTAGGCTGCAGAAAAAGAAGTCCTTCGAATATAGATGATAAACTCTTTTCGATAAGTGAATAAATTCAAGCAAACGTGTTGAATGCATTCTATACTCCGGTACGTCATTCATTTAGTCAAACATTTGATATGTTAAGAGAGTACACGTTGGAAAACGCGATGGAAATGCATAACGTCAGAAGTGGAATATCGGCGCAATTTTACACGTTTGAAATTAGGAAGCTCTCGTATTGGATATCGGATATTCATGTCAAAACGAGAGCAGCAGACTTAAAGGGAGAAAATCAGATAGAAAAGGTTTCCAAGGGAGTAAAAAGTACGTACTACTCGAGCACCTGCGCTTCAACTTTTTTATTTTCCTTTGAGCCTGATTCAGTCTGTCTCGGCAGCAGCCCCGTTTTGTCTTTCTTCACTTTTTTTAGCTGTTGATTCACCTATACAATCAACGGTGGAATCGAAGAGAAAAGGGAACTGAACGAAGAAAAGCAATTTTATAGTAAAACATTCTCTTCATAGGAGTGGAATCGGAAATTGCACGTTAAAGTTCTGTGATGTGAAGTCTATACTGCTGGGTAAATTACAGTAATAAATAATTACAGTAAAGAGGTTAAATGATCATATTCATTATTAAAAAATAGATTTACAACGCGAGTTGAGGTTAAAAACTCTTATAGAAATTTATAGACATTACTCAGTAAAATGAAAAAATATAATACAAAAAAAAGTATTTCTTAAAAAGAAAATCGCATAATATAAAGAGAAATGGGTAGACTGCAAGAATGAGATTTCCAGAATAACACTTTTAATTTAAAGGAAGAATGCGAAATGCAGCATAGTGTCAGAAAAAAAGTATCTGAAAAGTTTACGCAAGCTCCAGCTGTTTTGGATTTAAATCATTCTCACTCTGATTTGAAAACTTTAAAATAAAACTGTGAAGTATAATATTTTGAAATAAAAATTAGTTTCCAAAATTTATTGAAAATAATGAATTTGCATTATTACCCTGAGAGAAAAAAAGGAGTAAAAATTACTATTTTGTATCGTTATTTTTGATATGAGAAGAAAAATAATGATATTTATTATATGAATAGTAAATATTAAAATAGAAAATTGTAATTCAAAACACACAGTAAATATCATTATTTTTCTTCTCATATCTGAAATAACGATAGAAAATAGTAATTTTTACTCTTTTTTTCACTCAGTGTTCTGAATAAATTGAAGTGAATAACAATTTTGCATATTGCAGCTAGAGAATTATTAAAAAGTCTGAAAATTGGCCGCACATAATAAGGCAAAGAGCGAAAAATCTCGGAGTAAAGAGGTAAATAGAGCAGGAGGCACAGAATGATGGAGAGCGCCGAGTCGGAGCAAGAGAGAGAGAGAGAGAGAGAGAGAGAGAGAGAGAGAGAGAGAGCGCTACAGATACACCGGCAAGCGGGAGAAAAAGAGAAAGGAAAGCAAAGGCGGCCGGCGCGCGTGCGGGAAAGAAGGAGCGAGAAAGCAGGTTTAGATGCGGTGAAAACGGATCGATAGTAGGTAGTACCGTAAGGTCCGCGCCGACTGGCGCACGTCCGCACGAGCCAGTCTCGCGGCTGCACTCTTCGCGAGCCTTTCTCCCGACCGAGGCGAAACCGAGGCCTGCACCGAGCACCGGGCCAGCTCGTTTTTCCGGGCAAAGCTGCAGAGCTGCCGAGATGCAGGAGAGATAACGACGGGAGGATCCGCGGATTAAAGGCAGCCGGCAAGCGTCCGCTGGCGCGCATGTGCGGAGTCGCACACAGACGCCCAAATGTCGGGAACAGCTGTGAGCAGCGGGGCCGAGGTTGCAGCAGCTCGATGTCAGGTGCAGTTCGATGTTTACCTTTTTATTGTGCGCCGCCGCTTATACATCGCCACTTTCTCTCTCTCTCTCTCACTCGCGCACGTGCTTCTATCCTATTTCAGATATCGTTTTTGCTTCCACGTTTGACTTTCCATTGTTATTGCTTTGATATACTTGGACGAAAAGCTGTATCGTTTTCTGATAATAATGAAGGTATCGTGGAGGGTAATTTATTTATCGGAATTATATTTTCACAAAATTTCTCTCAGTTCTAAATTCTTTTATTTATTTTTCGTTATTTATTACTATTTGCAGCTGCGATAAAGTTAAATACACGTTTTACCGTTATCCATTAAAAATCTAGCATAATGATTTTTCTGTCACGCAACGGTAGCCAAGAGTAACGCCGGCTTAAACTAAAACTGCAACAGTTATAAGAGTGAAGGAAATTTTCAGATGAAGCGGCACAAAAGGTAGAGCATCACTAGCCATCCAAACAAGCAAAGGGCTTAGCGATGAACAATTTCGACCTCTCCTCGTGTCGGCTGCGCTTTCCGCGGCTGGCAGTTCTCGCCTCGCTGCTGATCTACGTGGGTCTGATGCTGATTTACTACCGACGCTCGCTTCCCCTCAAGATGGACGAGACGTCGAGCCCGCAGATCCTGTCGGCACAGGACGAGGGCCGCGTCATGGAGAAGCTGCTGCAGGAACTGGACGCTCGGAATGCGGAGGAGCTGGATCAAGCAAGCATGAGCGAGAGCAAGCCGAACGAGGATTCGCGCATGCTGCTCGAGAGCATTTTTTTAAAAGCCGACACGAACGAGGACAGGTTTTTGGACATCAGGGAGCTCGCCAAGTGGATTCACAAGAAAATCATCGATCACATCGACCGAGCCATGAAGGACAACATCGGACTCTTCACTGCCATTGACAACGATCCGAGAAACGGTGAGAGTGTATTTTATTAAGAGCGATAAAACTAAATAAAAAGGAGGAAGCAAGTTCCCTTAAAAATTGAAGCTCTCTACCTCTAATCAGGCGAAGTTTCTTGGCACGAGTACCACGCGCACTTCCTCCGCTCTCACGGCTTCTCGGACAGCTACATAACGTCCCACGACAAGAGGCACTCGGCCCTCGCGCGCTCCCTCAAGGAGGCCATAATGCGCGACCGGGCCAGGTGGACCGAGGCTGCGCGAAACGATCCCGAAAAGCTCACCCTGGACGAGTTCCTCGCCTTCACTCATCCCGAAAGCAGCCACCGCGCGCTCCTCCAGATGGTCGAAGACCTCTTTGAAAAGTTCGGTAAGTCCTTAAGTGCCCCTGACAGCCTGCAAAGTCCCTCCTTCAATCATCATTTATTAATCAAGCGTATAATGATTTTATGCTCTTAATACCGCGATCAAAGGCTTTTGAAAATCGACTGGAACATTCGTTACAATATTATTAATAACTTCTTACAGTTCTACGTTATCGTACTTAGTTTTTTATCAATTACGAAACCTCTAAAAGTTTTCAGGCTCAGTCGATGCTAAAATATTTTGAAAAAAAAAATTGAGAAAATTTATAACAGAAAAAATTTGTAGACAGTACACGTAAGTTTTTTTTTTAGATTTTTTTTTATTGAGTTTATTTATATTGAAAATTGAAGAACTTGAACTTTAATTATGAGTCATTAAAATTTTTTTAAAAAGAGCAATATCTTCGATTTTTCCTATGAATAAAATCATCTCGTAGAACTACATTTCTTTTTAATTTCCTTTGGGAAACAGTGGTCCAATCTTTTAAATTCACGTCATATCTGCCCTCTGCATACATATTAAAGTTATAATCACATAACATTATTTATGGGTCACAGAGAGACATGAATAAGAAATCAAGAACATGAATAGTTTAAGCCTTGTCTGATAAAATTCTTTAGCCGTGTTCAGCAAATTGGAAAAACAAAGATTGGGAGTTGATATTAAAAAAGTAATTAAAGAAGAGAATGATATTTTAATACCTTTTGTAGTACGTACGTATATTACCGGGATAAATTTCCTTGTCTTGCAGATCAAGACGGAGACGAACAGCTGACGGAAGACGAATTTTCTGATTTACCCTCGGAAGGTGCCAATGTCGATCAAAGTCTGTCGATGCCCGTAAGTCAAGAACGCCGCGAAGAATTCCGACACCTCATTGACAAGAACAAAAATGGCAAAGCTGATCGCGCTGAACTTCTGGTAAATTGCTAGACGTCGATTCTCTAGAACATAAGTGCAATCTAGAAGAAAATCAATATTGATCAGAAACTTCATTATAAGCTTTAAAATTGAGCCATTAGACTTTCATTCAAAATTCTTGAAAAATAAATTAACTAAACTAAAAGATAGAAATAGATTAGACCTGGAACCGCCAAGTTAATGATCCTTAGTTTACACTTTAAAAATAAATCTATTTACTCTTTTTAGACTTATATAGATCCACGTAATCCGAGACACGCTATTCAAGAAGCTCGCCACCTAATAGATTTATCCGATGTAGATCGAGACGGGAAACTCAAGCTATCGGAAATCCTGAGTAAAACGGATTTATTCCTCGGCAGCAAAATGGTAGATACAGAAGGAAGTTTTCACGATGAATTCAGATAAAGCAGCTGACGCTCAACTACTTTTTTTAGTACCTGTTTTGGGACTTTTACAACGCACGCCAATAGTTCCTAAGTCTTACTCGTAAAAATATAAATAATTTTTGTACTTTAATTTAAAGAAATTTCAAATAAATGCAAACAACAATTTTGTACTTTTTCAATGTTTCTAAAAGTTATTTAGAAATTTTAATAAAAACACGTGATAAAATCTATAAACTTAATCAAAATTCATTCTAAGTACATTATTTTTTATGCTTTGTATCTGTAATACGTTACAAATATATGCAGTCAATTTAGCGTAGAAGTAATACGTTATTTCACTTAGACTAAAAAGAAGACTGTAATTTAGAAAAGATTGTGTATCGAATCAATAAGACTTGTAAATAAAATCTCGCAAAGCATCAAACATTATGTGATTATTGTTACTAACATTTAGATGTTCGAAAAAAGCCACGTTAGCTTGTAGATGACACAAATATACCTATGTAAATAGATTACTTTTTTTTAAGTTCGTAAATAAAAAAATTTGTATGAAATGTCTGACTTATTTCCTTCATATGTAAAACTAAAAAATGCTGAAAAAATAACACATATAATTTCTTAATTGGAATGCGTAATTTATTTACAATAATACAAATTAAAAAAATCTTCACAGTCCACATAGCCAAGAAAGAAAATTTTGCCCGAATGAACTAGGGAATTCGGAGTTCAGTTCGAGTATTTACATACAAAAAACTTTTTAGCGCCATGTGTTTACATACTAACTATTGATAATTGAAGCATTACTTTCATTGCCTCAATTCACGAGAGATTTTCTAGCACAAGAGGCTATTGGATATCTTATAATTGACACGTACGACTGCAGCAAATCCATCGACATTTTTCATAGTATTTTCTTACATCTTCACATTTACGTCAACAATAAATATCTGACATTATTCTTTTTTTATTAACACATTTCCCTTTCCTTTCAACAATTAAAAAAATTAGCAAAACTTAGTTGACTAGTTTAAACAGCTGCACTTAAATATATATGAAACTTCATTCTTTTAAATCTTTTTACCTTTTCAACTGTACTTGACTAATATATTTACGTATTTGTTTTGTATCACAAAAGTCACATTACACGTAGAGCTTTAAAAAATATACGCTTCTTGCAAAATATATATATGTTAGAAAAAGATAATCGTTCGTTTCATATAAATTCATTAATTCACATACTTTAATTCTTGTTCTTACAATAAATCCCTTCATATTTGTGATAAAATTATTTTTCAAATGTTTCGTTTACTATATTTAGGAATCGCTTCGTTGTTAAAATTCATTTTTTGCAAAATGACATTTGAAGGTTAATAAAAATATCAATTTTAATTAGATGAATTGAATTTACTTTATCAAATTTAGTAAATCTAACTAAATGCTGGATTTAATTAACATATTATTTACATTATTATAATTTAAGCCATTGTTTAATGTATAAGATTTAATTTGAACCCAAACCCAAACTATCTGATGATATTAAGCTTCAAAATTCTGATAGAAAACAATTCCTAAACATTTAATTTAAAGGTTTCTATTAAAGTATAGTTTTACTATGACATAGAGAATATAAACGATGGAAAGTCATTTGAAAAATATTTTATACTTTTATTAATAACAATAATGACTATTTTATTAATTTTGATTTTTCCGGTATAGAACTCTGATGTTAATAACGTCCATAAATCAATACAGAAACACACAAGGCTTGCAGTAGGAGTGCAATAAGAAACAACTCAACTTCAAACGTTATTAGCAAATCAACGAGCTAATTAAATTCTTTAAAACATTCAAAGGATTATAACGCTGAAACGCTTTGCAGTTTTAATGTTTCTTTTTGCACGAGCTTTTCATTAACGTTTAATTCTATATAAATCTTCGTTACAAGAACGATGTAGTCTTCACATTTTATGAATAATGTTCATTTTGCACTAGACATGAAATTAAATAGATATATTTTAGTGAAAAAAGACTTGACACGGGGATGCTATTGATAACAAATTAAAAATATAACGTTTTTATTATAATAAGTTCCTTTTTGTAATCAATTGTAAATCACACAAAAATCTAGATTTTTAGTATTTTGTTAATCAATATTTCATACAAAAGTTTTCTATTAAAATAGTGCGATTGAAAGACTTTATTAGTCTTTAAGACTTTTTCATTGCATCTTGCCTTTTCAGTTAATAAGTAAGTCAATGAATTTACATATGATAAAAAAATATCAGTACTTTCTAAAACATATTATAATATTATTGTATTGAAAATTAAAAAATTATCTAATAAATTTTGTCTTATAATATGGAATTCATTGAAGTAGCTACGAAATGGTACCAAATCATATATAAAGATAATTTATATATTATAAAGAAATATATTTTATCAC
This sequence comes from Ormyrus nitidulus, assembly GCA_900474335.1. Taxonomy (NCBI): domain Eukaryota; kingdom Metazoa; phylum Arthropoda; class Insecta; order Hymenoptera; family Ormyridae; genus Ormyrus; species Ormyrus nitidulus. The sequence continues at coordinate 28,653 of UCOL01000500.1, forward strand.
ACCATTTGTGACATCTTCATTCGCAGCGTAGAATATATAATTTTTAAAATTTGATATGCCTATTGTTTGTATATTACTAGTATAGGTCTCGTAAGTCGCGCGTTAAAATTGCTTATGTAACTTAAAGCTAGTGACCTATACTAAAGAGATTGTGTAAAAACGGTCGGTTTTTGCTTTTTTAAAATTGTTTTTTTTTAAAGTTAATTATTATAATGATTCTGATTGAAAACTTAATCGGTTAAGATTATTTTAATAAAGTTATTGTTACCACTTTGTAATAAAATATTTGAAACAAATATAATGTAAAATAGAAATATAGCAAAGTTGTTGTAAAAAGGCAAAATTTGCTTTTTTTATACGTTCGTACCCCTTTTACTTTGACACATAGTATATAGTTTTTAGTGATTTTTATCAGTAACACCTCTGAATTGTAATCTGAATTGTAATTAAGTAAACTAATTATTTGTGTTTCAATTACTAGAAAGTATATATTCTACACATATTTTAAAATTTGTTTTTGTTTTAATACTGCTAATAACATGCTTTTTACACATATATTTTTTAAAAATTTTTTGTTTAAAAATTAAATTTTTTTTTTTTAATTTACTTTAATTACGATAAATTTGAATTTGTTACATAAATTTTACTGCTTTTAATCGCAATTTTATTATACAATGTTTCGCTAATTCGTTGAAAAGTCATAAGCTGTTTCTTAAAAGTTATTAAAAGCTAAACTTTTATTTTTTTATAAAAATTGAATTAGGCCTTTCTTAGTATTTTTTTTATATCTTATATTTTAAATTATTCTTATCGATGATCACCTATATTTAGGCAAAACTAATATCGATATTGATTTAATGACGTTCGAAAACTCTTTTTATGTGATAAAGGTCGGATTGAAGCTTTTTCAATGTAAATACTAATATGAGTTTTAATCTACGCGCGTCAAGTCCTTTTGTCACTTTGTGCGCGAATCACATACGAGTAAATATATGATATATATATGTTTATGTACACGACATTAATGAACCGGTCATGAAATACCGGCTGATAATACATTTATTTGTACACTTTTTAACAATAAGAACCTCGAATCCTAAAAAATATATAAAATTGATTTTTCAAGCGAGTTAAATTATTCATTTAACTTCCTGTAGTCCCTGTGCACTATAACGAGATATATCGTCATGAAACGTACGTGGTTTCTATATATACCATATAACTATCAAGTGCGTGGAGGGTTAAAATGTCTACGTTTTAAACATTTCATCAAATAATTTAAACGATTTCTTCTAAGGAAATAATTCCAAGTCTTTATAGAAGATGTTAATTTTGAAAATTTTCAAGTAAAATAATCCAACTTCCAGCCGCAGTTTTCTTTTTAAAAATAAGATGGTGTTTCCATTCGGTTAAAACACATCGGTTTGCTAATTAAGAACTTTATTCAATTTACTATACGGTAATCTAATGCTTTTATTCAATTTTGATTTTTCTATATTTATGAGTTTTTTTACTTCATACTAAGCAATATGTATATATCGAAAAATTGTTTTCTTTTTCAACACTGTGCAATCGCAAGTCTCTTTAAGATTGCTGCTTATCGAATTTTAGGTAGTTTTTAATATAATACAAAAGTATTAAAGATGAAATTTCAAATAGGAACAATTTAATTAAAAACGAGAAAATTTGTTTCTAATATTTTTTTATTTTTATTTTAAACACTTTTATTTAATCTATATAGCAATTGCCTAAAAAAAAAGTAAAAACAATAAAAACTGCGGCGACTGCTAACTCTTTAGGTCCTTAAAGCGACTTGCTTATTCACGAATCATCTCGCTCTTATATATGTAAGAGTGAAGTATATATATGAATAATCTAGGAAACTAACTAGTGTATAACTATGTGCGCAAGCCGAATCGCGAGCAATCAGTCGACTGTAATTGTCGCGCGATTTCGCGGCAGTCTAGATCGCGATACAGATCGTACTTTTTTCCTCGGCCTTTTGTCCTGCTCCTTCTTCCTCGTCTTCTTTTTTCTTGTCCTTTGTAAAGCAGCAATGTCCTTGTGCGCTAACCTTCGGGTTGGACCCTCAGGCTTTTTGGGGGGTTTAATAGAATGACGGAGGATAAGAGATCATTACGCTCTGCTACTTGCACGGATTCGTGCTCAGCCAGCTGATCCTAGTTTGGCGTCCTTTTTCAGCCGCCAGCGCCACCATGGTCATAGGGTCGTTCTGCAAATAGACCGCTTTTATTGAGAAAGAACTCGTCCTGATTTGGGTGACTATTGGGGGAGAATGAGATAAAAAATGTGCAGAAAGAGGATGTCTGGTAGCGAAGTGATGTGAGGAGTAATAGTGCGATATTTGTGTTCTTTTATCTCCAAAAATGAACTGAAATATTTCAGAACTCTGAAATGTATTCATTTCTTATTTTTTGAATTTCTTTTTTTGTTAATCCGTAAAAAGAGCGAACTAGCAGACTACTCTCAGATTCGCTACCTTCCGTGTAAGAAACATATCATTTGGCTTGAGAACAGCAGTCTATAACAAGGCAGGCCTATTCTCGCACTCTCTTTTTATTCCAGGCGCTACAATGGGGGTCTAGCTTTTACCCAAGTGCCTGATCGTAAGTCATCTTTAACTATTACGGATCTTGCTTGGAAGCTTTGGGCAGGTGGAATTAGCGGGGTGTTTGGTGGCTCGATTGGTAAGAGCAAATTGATTCGGATTCCGAATTCAAAGCCCCTCCGCCTCTGCCGATTCAAACAAGCACCACTGTCCCGAATACATGCGCTTTCTTTACTGTAATATACCAATATATACGAAGTCTGTCTACAGTTTCTTATTAAAAGATAGGCAATGTTCTATAAATTTTGTAACATTTGGTACAAACTTTAATCGTTAAACGTTATTGAAGCATTACATATTCGCAGCAAATAAGTTTCATATGATTTATACTTTTTAAATGAATGTGTAACGTCCCGGCACATGTAAATGTAATTTATTCTCGAACTTATTATTTTACAAAGCAAAATTAAGACCGTATCCAATATATTTTAACTGCAGCTTATAGTACAGAATGTAAAATTCATTATTCGAAAATGTGATAATTGAAATCTATTTATCAATTCGTATTTTTTTTACATTTCTAAGGAAATTTAGTTTTACCAGTTAAATATAGTTTAAAAAATGTTTTTGATGTGCGCGAAATTAAGAAAGTTTATTATAATTATATTTAGTATATTATAAAAAATAATAACCCTGCAATCTTTCCAAAATTAAAATTCAATAATGTATTTGAAATTTTAACCAAATTCTTGTCAACTTCTTGACCTAGATTTCTATGAGGCTGAACGACAGGCATGTATTTGAAATATCACTTCTACGTATGTTAGCTTTGCCAAGGTGCAATTAATTAACGCTCTTGCCCAGATTTCGCTTCGAGAAGGCCAGTACCATATCGATTTGCAGAGTACTATTTGTTTTGTTGTACATTTTGCATTTTTCGTTCCTGTGTTTTGTAAAATCTTTTTAAACAACATTTTGGTTTTTGAATGAATAAATAAATTTTGAAATATATGATTAATAGTGATGAAAGAAAATTGAATGTGCACTTATATTAGATGTAAAAATTGCAATAAAATTCTTTGTATGATATTCTTTCCTGATAATTCATTATTCATGCAGTACGAGAGCGTACTTATTATTTTATATCAACATGAAATTCAGATAGTGTTATTTCTAGATAACTGTTGCTCATGTTATTTTTGCATTAAAGCAGTAGAATTTAAACTAAGAAGACCTCATTTTATTTAAATATAAAAAGATATTAGTTTATGTTCGCTTATGAATTTAAACTTTACATGAATTAAAGAATTCGAACATTAACAAATAAAAATCTCACTCAGCAGGTCGATCAGGTGGCGGAAGATTACTACCGCGACAGCAAAGTCTAATCCAGTCAGCTCCTGGTCTGATTTCTGGTTCTTCAACCTCTATAACTGTAAGAGTATACGATTAGAAAGATTTTGCGAATTAGGTTTTATGCAATTACATTTTTAACAAGTTTTTTTAAACATTTTTAACAAATAAACAGTTGAAAATAGTACTTCATTAAAAAACTAGAATATTTGGTAGCGTCAACCGAAAAAACATGTATAAATGTGAGATATGTATTAGTAAATGTAAAAACAGTAGTAGTAAATGACCTTTCTTTGAACCGAGATATTTTTTAGTGGATGATTTTAATTACAGAAATAATTATTTTCCTAATTTAAAACTTAATATAAAATAAACACAACTTAATTCTTGTCTTCTATATGACGTATCTAAAGTATCTATTCTAGAATATCAAAGAATAGTCAATAGAGTTCTTTCGTTTAGTTTAATATATGATACATGTTAGTATAAATGCTAATAAACTGCTTACCCGATGCCATCCGATGAGGCTGGCAACCGCTGATAGTCGATTGACGTCTTGTCAAATCGGTACCTCGCACCGACATGTATACGGATATAGTTTTATCCAAAGCTAGTCTTACCTAAAATATCAATAATAATTATGCTTTAATTATTACAACTTTTATGATCTGACCTTAGAGTTTATTTATTTTTTATTTACAAAGTTAGTCATTAATTTTCCAAAATTTTTGTAAGCAAATTTGCAAAAATTATTATTACAAAAACGGATGAGATTTTATACTTGTATACAATCAATGGTGAAATTGTGTAATATTTTAAATTTCCATGGGAACGTAAATAGAACGACATTGAATGAGATAAAAAAAAATTCGATGTTCTCATTGTTTCATGCTCTGCGCTTAAGTGGAAATTACTATTTGAACGATTTTTTGCCAGCGAATTAATTTCAATTTAGATTCATTAAAAGGCCTTTTAGCCAATTAAATGAAAAATTCGTTCTTTAAGAAATCCAATTAACGATTTGAAGTTTATTACGTAATGTTTCCATTCTTGTATACCTTTTTCAAAGGATAAAACAATTACAATTTTTAGAAACCTTAATTTTTGTAAAAAATTTATTTTCATATCCAAGGAAATCCTTGGAGAGTAAACTTAATTAATTGAGCACCTCATTCAATGTTTACAAATCAAGCGAAAAATAAAATCGACTTAAACCCATTTCTATTTATGGAGCACCGTCAACGATGTTAGCTTTACCCAAATGCCCCGAAGTTATTCACATTCAGATTCAAGTGGAAATCTTCATACTTAACGTACTTTCGAAGATTCAAAGCGAACAAAGACGTTTTAAGAATTTACAAATTGAGAAATTTCAATTAGCTTTCGCAATGTATATTTGGAAGGTCACGAATGCAGTCAAACTGTGCAATGATCATTACGATATTTCTAAAAGTACGAAGTAGTTATTCAACATTTCATTATAGTTTGTAATAGAAGGTGCATCAGAGAATGCATCAACTCTGTTTAATAGGAATAAAAGAACGAAATTTTATATTTTTATTGGATATTTTTACTGCATTTTTTTTATTATTAAAAATAAAAATAAAGTTTACATCCTTTTAGGAAATCAAAAATTGAGATTTCATTTACTGACACCTCGTACATATTCGTATATATAACCCTGACAATTCTCAATTACAAAGTTTGCAACATGATTACATGAGCACATTCGTATTTGCAATAGGTGTTCTAAGTGGTTTTAATTTGTAAATCACGCCTACAATGTTTATCCTTATATTTTCAAATATATTACATTTTATTAAAAAATAGAAGCTTCTCGAAACGCGTAATGAACGAGTGAGGCCAATTTCGCCCACGTCAAACCACGAGGATAAATAATTTAATAACAGTTTTTTAATACTTTATGACAGCGTGCAAGCTATATGATGGACGCCAGTTGATCTGCAATTACGTGAGTATCGATCAGCGAAGATTAACTGAGCAATGCCAAGTGTAAGCAGTAATGCACCCAATATTATTTACGGACACTTTAAATACAAAATGCAAAATCGAAATGTTTGATTTTTAATTCAATCTATATCCTGAATAATATCAATCATATATAAATGTATTATTTATTCCCAGTTTAACTTGAACTTAAAATATTTTCAAAAATAACTTTTTTTAATTGCATTACTTCTAAGTCATCTCCTCGACTAATAGCAACACTATAAGCACCTAAAATTAAAGCGAAATTTGGTTGAAAATACAGCGCAAAAATATAGCTTCCAGAGTTCCGAAGCCCTAAGTAACAGTTCGAGGTCCTAAGACAACATTTACCAAGGGGATTAATAAACATATCAATCAATCTGGAATTTTTGCCATCATCTCGGGGTTCAATCTTCCTAGTTCTCGCGCGTTCGGGCGCGAAGAGTGCAGCTTAATGAGATTCATGATTCTCCCGACACTTTGTTTGTTCGGTGGCAGCTCATGCATACGCAACGCGCTGCAGCTTCCTGCGTTTCCCCGGGGGGCGTCTCCGGGTTGCGATCCCGTGCGGCTGCAAGGCAACTTTCTCCTGGACGACTTGTTTAATCGAGATTTTCAAAGCGCACCTGAACTTCCTCAATGTTCCCGCTACGTTCGGATTGTTTTCTTCCTCGCTGTTGTTGGGGCTTTTGCTTTCTACCGAGTTTATTTTGTGCGCTGGTCGCGAGCAATTGATTTCTTTTTGCCGGTAGACTTGTTTTTGCCTCGACGCAAATGGAGAGACTAATGAATGATGTTCACCAAACTGTACAGCCGAACTTTGTATAAAGGGCGTTCCCAACGGAGCAGTTTTCCGCGAATTGTTCTAATTAATCGAAGTAATTGCTAAAGTTTTAAGTTATAACAAAACTGAAATTATTAATTATAATTTGATCTTCAACTTTCAAAAACTTAATAAACTCCATAAAATTGATAATTGTCCGCAAAGTAATCCTCTATTTAGGGAAGAACACACTATCGGTATACATGGATTCGATTCCATTAGACAGGCTTGAAATTGAAAATGAAATTCCATTCCATGATGAAATTAAATGAAATTATAGTCAAACCGGATAAATGGAATTATTATACGTATCTAACACTATCAGGTTTTTATATTATTCCAGTAAATTAAAGTCTTTGTGGATGATTTATCAAGAGATTAAAAGAATTTGCTTATTGAATTTTTTTTATAATTAAAATTTAAATAGTTTTTAAAATATGACCTATTGCAAAACTAATAATTTAGGCGCGTCAATTCTGCATCAATTACCATTTCGTGGAATTATGCACTTATAATAATTGACTCTACTTACATCTCTCCACGTTGCGAGTTCATACATCTAGAAGCACAAATTGCTTTGGAGAATTTGCGAATTTGAGCTTGTGGAAGCAGGATAATTTGGAGCGTTTTATGCGCATGCTTAGGCAAAAGAGGTTTACAATTACCTTCGGGGCAAGAACAGAAACATAAGGGAAGAGCAAGGAAAGTGGAAGAGATGAGAGAAGAGAAGTAGAAGGCTTCTCACTGTATTACCTCGCCATTGAGGAAGCAGTAAAGGGTAGATATGAAGAGGCCTTGAAAGGAGGTCAGGAAATGCGTCGTATAAGACCAGAGTGCAAATTCCCAAATGCTTTTGTCCAAAGGTGCCTCGGCCATGGAAATCAGGTTGGTAATTCCCAGCAGCGGTACTAAAACCAGTGCAGCCCTCACTGCCTTTCTGCAAACGAAAAGCTTTGGATAATTAGCTTGAAAAATCACTACTTCTGCTGTATCTGTTTTTCAAGGTTACTCCAAGACAATGCGTGGTCATAAAAAAAGCCTTTAATTACACTATTAGAGATTCTGTAAATGATGAATAATGACTGATCTATTTCTATCTGAAAACGTTTTTAGGAGGCCAAAGAAAGAAACTAAAGAATCCTCTTAGTCAACTAATATACATTTTATTACTATGTAAAGTTTGATGCTAATGTTTTATAAAGTAAAGCAGCAAAGAGAACTTGCAAACTTTTCGCGAGTTTGATTTAGATTTCGAGTCGGAAAGTTCAAACAAAGGGTGCACGGTGGATGGCAACAAAAGAAAAATTCGCCCGGTTCGTGAGGAAAGTTGTTCGAGATTAGATGCAATTAGTTTCCTAGCATTCGGAACAATGCGTTGGGACAAGTGACCGAAGATTGTAATTATCTTAAGAGGGAAGCACCAGAGATCCTGTGGCCATCAGATCATTCAGTCTATTTTTCAATCCTTTACGTTGACGTTACATAGATTACTTTAACTTATATTAGGTACATTTTCATTTTCTGTCTAGACATCAATATGTATTGTATGAGTGAAGTTTTAAGTAAAGTAACATTGAAATAAATAATTAAAAGCATGTAGAATAAACGTGGAAAATATTTAATTACTTTTATAATGCATCCAATATGAGATATCATTTATTTGATTTAACTTTAAATTACCATGAACAGCACGAGAAGAATTAGAAAATAAAGATATATCGAGCATTAATGATTTAGTAAGAATAATGAAGACAAAATTTATTCCTTTAAAAATTATTCGCGTTACGTAAACGAATTAATGCAAAGCTCGATGAACGGAAACGCAGAATGCACATCAGAATATCCCTCATTATACGAAATGCAGAGGCAGCGCTAATCGAGGGGTTGAGAAAACAAGATTTAAAAACAGGAAACCGTCACAAGGAGACCGCAGCCGATACTGATGATTTCTGCATGAAACTCGTCACGTTGCATAATGCAAACCCCAGCAAGCAGTTTTTCCGAGTCTACAAATCGATCAAGTAAATAACTTACTAAAAAATTATAATAAGGCTTTTTTATTTAGATCCAGAAGTTCTCGCTTGACATGAATACTCGTAATATAAAATAAAATATTTAAAAAGTTATGGCCAATAACTCACCGAACTTGCTCAATTTCACTGGTATGGCTCTGCCTCAGCTTGACCACCAGAACTCGTATGATATTGAGGAGGAACAAGAAGTTAAGCTGAAAGCAAAAAAGATCATCTTTTACGGATGATCCTTAGTTCTCTGTACATAGGTCATTTATGTAATCTGTCGACGGGCACGTTCCGCGCGCCCTCCGTAATCCAATCTACAACGGCTACATTTTTTTCCCTCTCGAGGGGCGCGCTTCCCGGACCAAAATTTCACAGTAAATACTTTACCAATATCACCGCCATTCGGGGCCCTTCTAAGATCCAGAAGTACAAGGTCAGGTTGTAGCCCCACCAGCATCTAAAAGAATAAGGCGGCTTAAATTGCTACAGCTTTTATGAGACGGCTGGTGCCTCGACTAAGAATTTCTGTGCCATAGATGTGTTTTGAATTATCGAAGGTTCCTTTTGTTTTCTGCTCCTAATTGTGTTATCCTTCAATTTGCTCACGTTTAAAAGGATAATTAAATGTAGTAGTTACGTGCCGGTACGTTCGTGGAATTTCAGGCAGCTGTTTAAGCATATTTGATTTGGAGTTATCAAACTAATTGCTTCGGATAAACATTGGTTAACTTTTATCATGAAAAAATTATTTTAAAATAACTAGAATAGCAAAATTAATTAAACTCGTTAAAATTTCGCTAAGAAGTTTACTTTATCCGACTTTATCACTACTCGAATGTACGCGCTTCATTGCAGAAACGAATTTTATAGGGTGAAAATATCGCTTTGAGGAAACTCATTCGCGTGAAATCTAGAACTCAATCATTTAAAAACTGCGCTTAAATTCTTATTCAAAGCGGGAGCCTGCGCGTAAAATAATCCCCGAAGTCGAGAATCTCATTTGAGTTCGATGCCGAAATGGAAAGTTAAGCAAACTAAATCCCCTTATATGAAAGGCGAAGGAAGATTTGCACAAAGCCTTTTGCGGCAGAAACGACAGCGAGCACTTACTTTGACGGATGATAATAAAGCGCCGTGACGATAGCCCAGGTCAGGGTCATGAGGATAGGATAGCCCCAGCCGACGAGCCGGTACATGCGGTAGTGCGAAGTCTCTTGGAAGACGGTCACTATCAAAAATAAATGTATCAAATCTTAAATGCTACCAAATTAAAAGTTAATCGAAAACTCTCTTTAATTCTGAATCTGTCATGCATTCATTTATTATCAGAGACATTATAGTATTTTCGAAACCTAAATTAAAAGTTAATAATTTCAATTTTACATTTTAAAATAAATTCTGAACCAAAAATCTCTGACTTGTGCATTAACACAATACTTGCTATATTTAAATCAATTGCTTTAAGTACGATTGCTATTTCTATACTTGCTATATTTAGATCAATTGCTATTTCTTACCCGTTACCATGTTGTGTAGGAAAAGGCCTTCAATGAACATCCACATAAACATAGCTGTCCTGGCATATTCGAGAAGAACATAAGTGGCCTCGCACAGAACGGGCTGGAAAATGCAATTATTTTCTTTATTACAAGATACAAATACATATTTTTATAAATTTTTTGATAAAAAATTTTAAGAATTTTTTTTTAAATTGTATTGGATACTGCAATAAAATTGCCTGAACGTGTCTGACTAGACATTGTATCTTTCTACTTACATCAGAACTGCCTACAGAAGACTAATAATACATTTTACATTGAAGTTTATTCTTGCTTCTCTTGAAGATAGAAAAAAAAAACAAATAAATAATAATATAAAATGAAAAGTAGTACACTCACAGTATTCTGGATGCCGTGCTGAAGACCCTGAGCTTTTGCTTTGAAAACTGCTTGATCTATGTACAAAGTCAATCTTATAACGACCTGAATTACCATAGCGACGAAGAGATTTTTGTGAATCCGAGTTCTCGTGTTTCTTAGTGACCTGTAAATCCGATTTACACAAGTACATAAGTACATAAATAGTTTCTGGTAAATATTTCTAAAATCAAAAAGCTGCGGTTAATTTAATTATATTAATACTGTTTAATCATAACGTGATTTATTGAAAATTTTCATGTACCGGTGAAAAACGAAAAAATCAATTCGGAGCATACCGTATATAGAATAATATGATTGTAAAACGAAAGCTATTAAAAGTGACGTACGTTATGCCATTGACCAGTGAGCACATGCATATTCATTTATTCGTTCATTCGTTAAATGGAAAAATTTGCATTTTATTTGTTTACTTTGCCTGCAAACGAAACGGCAAAATAATACTGGTCTAAACGAATAAATAGAAAAAGAGCGAATTCCTTTCCGTACTAAAATCTGGCTAAAGCTAATCAAACAATTCTTAATCTTTTCCAAAATAATTCTTACAATACTTTTTTATTCGAATTAGGAAGAAAAATTTTTACCTAAATCGACAGAAGATTGATAATGATATCAGTAGTGCTGTTAACGATATACTCAGGCCAACAAATTCCAAATATCTGGTTTTAGCAGCGATGTCCAGTCTGACCTATATTAATGCAAAGTAAACAAACATTAAAGTTTATATATTATAAATACTGTGTGCATCGCTAATAAGTGCACGTATGCTTATAGTTACAGTAATTCACTGTTGTACGTACAATTTACTATGTTATTATTTACTATATTATATTGTAATTAATTTTAATTATTTATTTTGTGTTTGTGTGTGTGCATCTCTTTCCTACGTTGCAGATGCACAGTATACTCTCTCGTCCTAAAAACAAAGTGAACCACTTTACTTGTACCGCAGAACTATTCATATTCTTTTATGTACGCAGCACGAGTAACAAGCTTTAAAAGATATAAAAATAAAAAAGTTATAAGGTTTATAAAAACAAATTCAAGACTTTAAGCGAAATAAATAAAAACATTTAATATTGTTTAAAACACAAAACTTTTGAAAGCACTTAATATTTTTGAAAAATTTAGATTTTTGAAAGTTATTTACGAGGACAACTTTCTTTGAATTCAACGTATGAAGCATTCACGAATTATAACAAATTGCATCATCTGAATAAATTATTATTTTATAATGAATTTTTAGTAATTTTTTTAATCTTACTAATAAATCTTTAACTTGTAGACAGAAAAAGAGTGATTTATTGTTGTAAATGTTTCTATATAAATATGCGAATGAAAAATATGAAGCGGTTCATATTAATTACACTGAGAAATTGATGGAATTCCAATTTCATAAGGCAACATCAACAAACGATTTTGCGCAATTAAATCAAAATTACGAAATGGGCCACGATAATTGTGTTTTGATTGCCTAAAATTGCGTCATGCTTTAACAAACACTCGGCAAACCTTAGTCACGCGTTGAAAATTAAAACACCGCGTTACATGAACAGAATTGTGCGCAAACTTTGCAGCGTTAATCAGATCAACAAATCCCGAAAATTCCAGATTAACTGATCCTCGAGAATTGTGCATACGCATATCCAAACACAGCAACAGCGACAAATTCATTTGTCCGTCGCTTGTCTTTCGCATATAACTGCGTGCAATCGCTAACATTGGGGCACAAGAAGCGCGTATGTTTGCTTTTAATCGAGATAGGTTAAAAGTGTGCAAGAGAGCTCACGCATGTTGGCATCTACGCGAGTGCAAGAGTGTAGGAAACGTTGAATATTTCATGCGATTCGACTAGTTGCGGACACCTGTTTCGCGCTTCTATGTGTCAAAGCGCCTTATTTTTTTATTCGATAAGCGAAAAATTCGTGCTTCTTGGCAAAGGTCTTGTGTGATTCAAGGAAGATTAAGTTCATTAAAATATTCCAATATCACTAATTTCCGCTGATTGTGGTAGTGGGAATAATTATTAGAATAACAAATTCAACCGGTTAATATAACAAACAATTTTCCCGTATTTATTAATACAAATTTAATCAATTGGACAGCAATTGTATTATAGATTTACGTTTAACTGAATTCTGTATTCACGAGCTAACTGTATGTATACTCCGAAAGTTAGCCACAATCCGTCAAAAATCACTATAATTACAAACAGGTTTGTAGTTGGACCTGGAAGTTTGTTGGATTGTACAAGCTAGACATTGGACGCACCTTGGCAAGGTCTTCACTGCCAGTATAAAGTTTTCGTAAGAGCAGGAGCATTTCCGGGGTGAAGCAGGGGGTGTAGTTGGTCCATCCGCTTGGCGAATCACGTTCTCCCGCAGTACCGCCGCGACCTTCCCAGCGGCCGTCCTCTCCACATCGCTTTTCGACGAACTCTGCAAACAAACAATTAGTGTAATTACTGTTTGCCCCGAATTATTTAATCCTCATAATATTTTTTATATCCTTAATGCTTTCGAAGCTTTTTTCCTTTGGTAAGTTATTCAACTACCATTGAAGTAACTATAATAAAGGTTCACAAAATAATCTTATAACTCTTTATACTTTTTACGTAATGTTGAAATTTGAAAAATTTTTAAAAGTAATTATTGATTTTATTAATATATTTTTGAAAAAATTAAAAACTTGGATTCTGTTTTTTAACAAGTACACTAAAAGCTGAAAACTATTTTCTAACTTAAAAAACTTTTACGACAGGTATGTAAAATAGCGAAGAAACGCGAAGAGTATATAAACGAAGAAAGTCGGCAAAATATGAAATACGCATTATTTTATACATAATTACGCACATTACGATTCTTAGGACGCTAATCTGTGCGCAACCATTATTGAGATATTCTGGGAGAGAAAACATGATCACCCTTTTAAGATCCTCTATCTATTGAACGCAGAAGTTCCATATCGTCTGAAGTTTGGTCTTTATCTTCTTATAAGCATTCAACAATACTACCTAGAAAGAGTCTGGATGAGAGAGTAGCAGAGAGTCTCAGCTAGTCGCTTACGAAAACTCTGTTGTACGCTTGTAAAAACAAAATAAAGAGACTGAAGACTGTATAGGACTCGATTAAACTTCTTCGTAAAGTAGATCAACGTGACGAGGTTTCCTCGAGAGAGCTGAGTCCAGCACTACGCTAAGGTTCACAACTGAATCAGAAAAAGGAATGCAAACATTCCCAAGGACGACGAAAGCTATTAACCTTTCTCTTTAAGTCACGTAACGAATTTGTGGCGACGGAAAATTATAATGAAAATATAGATTTGCCTCAACACCTGTAGGGCGCTTAAGTTTCTGGCAATCCGAGAAAATTCATTTGGTGAAAGTGGGATCTTTTGCTCCCTGCTCGCAAAATAGGAATTAAAACACCGACTTTCTTTCGAGTGGAAAACGTATAAAACTCCATCCAAAAGAGATCAATTAAGAGAAAGTGAAGATGCCCGAGAGACGGAAAAAAGAGAATGCAAGAGAAAAATAAAGAAAAAGAGTATAGGCTCGGGAACGCAGAACGTGAGCAACGTCGAATACGATCGAAGCAGAAAAGTGGGTCGAGCAGGTATGATCGCAACATCGCAAAGGAGTGGAGGTGAAATAGACAGATTGTCAGAAGAAGACAGAAGAAAATTATTAAAGCATGAAATATTCGAATAAAAAGTTATTGGTAAAGCTGAATTGTAAAAGGCAGAAATCATAAGAGCGAGAATTAAAAATTGTTGGGTACTAATAGCAAAGCTGAAATATACTAAGAATTTACAACGAAATGGGCAAAAAGAAACGAATAAATGAAAAAAGGAAAATGAAGAGAGATAAAGAAGGTTTGACAGAGAAATATTAAAATCAAACTTATGAAAAATATTACAATAAAACATTGCTGATTGAATTTTATACTTATTCTTAAATGTAAATTCAGTTTACAGCTTATACCCAATAGTAACTTAAATAATAAATCACAGTAAATTGACACAAAAAAAACAACGAAAACTTAAAATTTAGATAACTTAAAAAAATAGAGAGGTCATGTATTTTGTAAACTATTTTGATCACTTGTAGTAAAAGATTGAATATGCACTGCCGGTATCGAGAAGCATTCGTGACCAAAAGCATCTTCATTGCTGTATATATAAATTCAAATGGTCTCGTTGGTGTTTCTCTCGTTGTGCCAGTGAATTGTCGAGCCTTCTTTCACAGCTTCTTGCCCACGTGCATGTAGCCGCACACAAACGCGTTCGATGCTGGGTGAATTCGATCGGCACAAATGCGCGTCCTGGGCTGCGATTGCATTCGCAGCGAAAATGCGCGCGCACGGCCTTCTTTTATATACTCTGCTCCCCCGTCGCGGTTGGTCTGTTTATTGGCACTGGCTAGCTTCCCTCAGTCTCTCTCTCTCCCTCTCTTTCTCTCGCTGCTGCTCCGCTGAAAGACCTGCTGTGGAATATATACATCTCTGCGTCGATGGATTTTTTCCTTCCGTGGGTGGATGCGCTTCTTTCTCCTGGGCACAATTTTCAAAATGTCTTTCCTCCTCTGCAAGGATAGAGCTTTTCCGTGTTTAGTCTGATGCGGCGTTAAACTTCGCACTTTATTTATTTTTTATTATGCATAAGTGAGTCAGAACTCACGGCGGAATAGAATTTTTTAATGTAGCTAAAAGGTTTGCATTGTGAATGTTTATAGTCCACTTTTCACCTTTGAAACTAAATTATTATAAAGTTTTTTTTTATCTATTATATAGGTAAATTTACAAGGTTTTCAGCTTCATCTTTATTTTCTTTGAGGTATTTAGCGTATTGAGGAATATCTGAGCCAGCTGTTGGCTAGTTGTAAGAACTTCATTGGTATAATTGCAGAAAACAATGAAGTCTATATAAGTTAATGAAAATGAAGCTACCATGAAAGTGTCGAGTCTAACACAGAACTGAGACTTTAGGAAAGAACATATCGCGAATGTCATTGCAGTTTAAGCAGAGGACTTAGTGTCGATACCTGCGAAATACTTCGATACACTTTCGATTCACACTACACATTCTAATTTACACAAAATGCACCCACCATTAAATTGATAAACTTCTGGTAGCTAACATTCCATAGCTGAGATGTTTCTACTAGTTCGTCTAAACTGCGCCAAAAACTTCAATAACTACCGCATCAAAGCCAAGTGTGAGGTTTCAAAAAATACCATCGACGTGCATGTAGTTATAAAACACATTCCACGAATGCTCGCTATTATTAATTAATGCTAGGACCTTGTATGAACGTTGCGTTATTGCAGTTTTGAAAAGATATAGAACCGGCTCATGGATAATTGCCTCGAGAATGATTGAAATTGATGATGAATAAAACATTTTACTTTTTTCCTGCATATTATTGAAATAGAATGAAATCAGTTAAAACCAATTATATATATTATTGTAACCGGAATCGTCACAGTACGTAAAAGCTATATAAAAATCCATAAAAATAATCTCACGGGAAGTCCCTGACCTATATGTCATGGACTTTTGCTGCACAAATTATTTTTATAAATTTTTAATTATCCCAAAATGAATTATCAAATTTAGTCAACCTTTTATTAAAATGGACTAAAATTCATTTTGTATTTCTTCTTTTAAGTAGACAAAAAAATTGTTATTATTATTTTTAAATTTACGTAAAATAATTCATTTAAACTTCTATGTTATCTTTGAAAACAATTATTTTTGCCGAAGAGTGTAAAGTAAACGGAAAATTAAATTAACGGAACAGGAGTAATTATTTTCATTTTGTGCATTATGTATTTTGATTCATTTTACCAACCTTAAAGTGAAAGAAGAATGTTAAATAAAATGAATATAATGAATGAAAAATAGAAACGTATATATATCGCGTATGTAACGTATTTTTTCTCAAAGCCACGGTAATTAATCATGGTATAAAAGTGAAAGTCCATCAGAAGCTAATGAACTGCAGAGTAGAAAATCAGCCATTAGATTATTGAAGCGACTAAAGTTCTTCGTAGTTCCCGGCGAGGTTGGTTGCTTCAGGGAGATATACTATACTTTTACTTTACCCTGTCTGCGTCGCGTCATTGTAAAAAAAGCAAGGTAATAAGAAAAGATCCGCTAAGACGGAAACTCGCAGCTGCCAACACGAGGCCTTAAAGCTGAACGTACGAAAGGCGGCCGGTGCAGTTTTAGTTTCCAATCTCTCTTCGCACGATCGTCTTCTTAAGCGTTCGATTCCTTGTTCGCTTCGGCCGTCGTTTTCAAATCTGCGCCTTCTCTTCTTTTTCACGCCTCTTATCCTTTGCCATCGGCGACTCGCTTTTGACCGACGGGTGCAGAAGAGCAGTGAGATAAAAGTAATTTCATTCTTTTTTTTTCGCCAAGGCGAGAAGCCTTAGTTTAAGGCTCTCGCCTCCTCCTCATTTATTACGTAAAGATATTATCGTTTACAGTGATTACTATTTCAATAATTAAAGAAGATTAATTAATAAGAATTCATTTTTATGAATAAAAAAATGTAAAAAAAAATGTCAATTTCTTATTATCGGTACTTATTTTTTTTTAATTGTTTTTAAGCAAAAATAAATTATTGTAATTAATTTCAATCTGTCAAGTTTTGTATTTTAATCGTGTAAATATGCGTCGATTAATCAATATGTATTAAATAATTTATTTAGTTAATATGTTTTCCACTCAGTATGATTGTTTTGTGCAAGTGCGTGAACTTTTCTTATTCAAGTTTTCCTTCTTTCTCTCTGCTTCACACAATACAACGTGCCATGTTCTTTTAGCAGCTCCTTTCTTTGCATTGAAGTGCAAAGAGTGCGGGTCGATTTGCGGAAAATCGTTTAGATTCAAGCCACTCGCAGATCAATCTTCATTTAATCCCGTACGTATTCCTTTTATTTCGAACTTTATTTCTCCTTTGCATTCCACTCTACTCTCACTTTGCGCTTTTGTGGATCTCGAGGGATAACCTTTTAGATAACATTTATACGATTGCGGAAATTTACATTTTCTGGCATTTAATAGTACAGTTTGAATATTTTAGTTGAAGCCGACACTTTATTTCAAAAGAAGTTTTTAAAAATGCTTTTTTAGTTTGCCATTTATGTCAAATTGTACATAAGGACCTATTAGTTATTATTTAATTAACGTAATGAAATGAATAGGGGTTTCATTATGAACAATTATTGATGAAGAAGTATATTATGCAAAATTAATTTTATTTGAAAATGAAATAGCCAATGTTTTTTGCAATATACTTTGCTTTTGTGTTTTAATAGCTTTTTAAACATTTTTTCAATTTATTTATAAGGGTACGGTAAACAAATTTAAGTGGACCTATTTTCTCGAGGTATTATGCGCATTTCCACACATGATAGCTGTTCAATTGACCTGGGCATTTATTATAGTTTTTTTTCTATTACTTCTACCCTATTTATTCTTATTTTTTTCTCTTATTTTAGCTCCTTTCATTTTCCAATCTTCTCTCTTTAATCCCATTCGCATCTCATTTTTCGTATTTCATTTTAGTATTATTTTTAGCCTTTCCACTTATAATGTGCTACTTTTTTTAGTTTATTATTTTTCTGAATAATTTCCTTTAAAATAGAATCTGAAAATATGGATTATTAAGCGCCCAAGAATAAATTGTTGATGACATGCTAGGATTTAAATAGGATTTTCTATTCTACGTTTAATACATTCTTATTTGATTTATTTCTGTGAGGTACTCTTACATGGGGAAGATTTTACAGATTCGTTTAAAAATATTTTTACAGTCCATTGATTTCCAATTTTCACGACTTTAGTTATTCAACGGAATATTTATTTATATCAAGTTGCATTATCGCGACTTTTGCATCTTGGACATTAAATTTAGCCGAAGATTAATTTCGAAGAGTTACTCTATCTATTGAAGAGACTCTTCTGAATGGCATTGTGCATTGCGCGATACGGTCCATTATTTCAGATCTATTATCACCCTCGTCCACCTAACTTCTCTGCAAACTCTGCCACAAATCTAAATTGCAATCTCGAATCTTTCTTCCCTCTGTTCCATCTCTTCCTTTCCAGCAAGCGTGCAAACTTTCGATTCTCCCAAAGTTCCATCGTCGGGGTCTAACTTTATTTGGCCTACATAACTCATCGACTAAAAGATCATAAACCAACGACGAACGATCATAATTTCGTGTTCACTTGAACGTCTCAGATGAATGATGCGCTTTAAAGCTCTTGTTGAATTCTGAGGTGCAGATCAAGCACATTGTATATTATCAGAAGATAGTTTCGCCACCAAATCTTATTTAAAATTAGGTATTTAGTAGTTTAGCAAATGTTGCATAGACTTGAAATATTCTAAAAAAGTTTATGTATCTCTTAAACAAATAAAAACTAAAAATGACTCTATTTAATAAAACATAATAACTTGTAGACTAAAGTATTACTTTTAATCCAGAGCCAACTCAAAATGACTTATAAGCTTTATTAAATTTAATGAAATTGACGCTTGAAAATTGAAAGTCACAACAGTTTCCTCGAGTGAAAGATATGAATTTATCAGCGGTTGGAACATTGCCAGTAATTGAAGTCGTTAGCCCCACAGACAGCCGAAAGCTTTCAGCGCATGTGGAAAAATGAGGAATCTTTCGCATGCTTCCACTACTGCCTGGGTCAGAAATATTGGTGCAGCCGCCGCGATGCAGTTATATGTATATTATTCGAAAGTTCCGGCTTGTTCCGGCCACACGTGCCGGCTACACGAATTTGCATTTGGGACAGTCCGGACGTATATCCGCAGTGTATTTTTCGCCGTCAATCCGATCGACGGCTATCAGCGATTCGAATCCACTGGGGCGCACTGATTTTTTCCGCGAGCGCTTTCACGCGAACGCGTCGCCGATGCAAATTCCGTTCTTTATCTCGCGCTCTTTTTTACCGCCTGTGTTTTTTTTATCTGGCGCAACGAAAGAGATGCGGATTAATCGACAATCGACAAGAGGGTAAAAAAAGTGGAACGCCATTTCTGTCTGTGCGCGTGTGAGATCTGAAGCTCGAGGTTTCTGAAGATTAATCCGTAAGCTGGAATTCAATACAAAAAGAAATGACATGCGCTTGAAATTATGGAAAAACTGGGGATGCTATACGCCGAGAGTTGATTGAGCTGGAAATAAGCTACTAATGTGTCTTCTTTCGGAATATTGATGCGAAATTATTTTCAAAAGTCTTCTACATGCATCTAAAGATTTAAGTTCGTTTCTTTTACCAGTCATAGATTGTATGGTTTATTTTAATAAAATATATGCATCGAAAGCGTTTGAAATAGAATCGCGCAGAAAATAAACTAAGAATTTTTTTACAGAATTCCAATCAATAAAAATTAGCTATTCTATGCATTTAAAAAAGTTATTTAAGAGGGTTCAGACTTTTAGATTTAACTATACTGATTAAAATGTTTTACGTCGTTGTAATTGGTCATCAAGGATAAGTTGAGCTCTTACATCGGATAATCTTTGAAAAGTAATTCTTAAGTCTTCGTATTTTCTATTTCAGAAAATGTGATTTTAACTCGTCGTATTTGGCAAGCTTTCAAGCTCTGAAAGAGATAAATCAATGTTTTCATGCTAATCTGCAAGGTAAACTAGCTTACTATCTCCATTTTAAAAAGTTCCGCGAACTTGAAATCCTTACTATTTATTTTAGTTGCCACTTAAGAAATTAATCGATAAAAGTAGGAAAAAAAGTGTTCATTGCCAGTTCTCGGAAAATGTCTTGGTCTTGGAGCAGCAAGAGCTCCTTCACTCTCGCCGACTACGTGCGCTCGAGGCTCGCAAAGGTTTTTCAACTCGCTGCTCGCGGCGACCTCCGGGGAAAAGCTTGCAGCCTCGATAATGCAAGTATGAAAGCAAAGCAGACAGCGTCGTGCCGAAATCAATGCCCGCCTAAAGAAGGCCCGACGCTCGAAGGCAGCGCGGAATAAAAATACCCGGCGCTTATTATACCGGGGCGCGTATAATTGAAGTCGCGCGGATTTCGCAGTAGGGTCGCGGGCGTCCGCGCTTTGGCCGATCGATTGAAGGTCACGGTCGAGCCGACGTAAAGAGATGTTACGTAACGCCCGCTTCTGTGTTGTGTGTGCACGTGCAACGGAGTGGACAAGTGTCCGTGCAGGAGAAAAGAAGAGACAAAGACCCGCGGATGCTGAACTGCTCCGCAGGGAATGAGCTAAACGCGTACAGAGTATCGGGTAGTCGCGTACAGAGGGGACAGATTACATGAAAGCTTTTGTACATTTTAACTCGGCGTATTTCAAAGCATTTTCCGCGGATTATTTAATCATTGTTTATTAATTTAGCATTATGTCAAAAATAATTAAATTGCAAAACCAGGACAGTTTTCGTTACTTTTACTTTTTGAAAAATTTAGTTCAGTTATTCCTATGCAATAGATTTGGAACGGAGACCGATTAGTAATTTAATATCCCGTAGATTTATTAATATCAAAGAACAAATAAATAATTGGCCAAAAAAGTTTGAAGGCGAAAATTCTTTTAGCTAACGCAAAAACGGATACGCAAAGAAGCAAATAACAGAATAGGAAATAGGAAGCCCATCCATCCTGCAGAAAATCGTAGTCTTCGAACAGTGCAATGATGTCTATTAGAACTTGAGATTTTTCACATAACTTTTCTAATATTCTTATTCAGAAAGCATGTACGCCGGAAGTATAGTACCGTGAAATACATCGCCGTGGAAATAAGACATTTGCCGCCGAGGAAACTCTAGAATTCCAGTACTCTTCAGGTCGACTGCAAAGCGAATGCGCGTACGCGAGCTTTCTTTGCGCTCTTGCGAAGAGTGTCGTCGAGATTGCGAATGTATATGTATTTTTCACTCGCTTTTTTTTATTTTCGCTGGACTCTGTGTTTCGCGCAAGTAAATAACTTTCGCGAAAATGAACAGTTATTCGATACTGAATATTCCAACATACGCGCCATTTTTAATTGCGGTACGTGGGTAAGTAATATATTTGTAGATTAATTAAGCAAAACTGCAGATAAAACTATTAATTAATCGTTGCGATGTGCATTGATTTTGCGAATAAAGCTTTCATTTGAAACTAGAACAATGTCTAAACGCGATTATAATTTTAGTGACGTTAATAAGATCTTATCTCATGTGAATTTCGAGAATAACGTTGCGACGAAAATGAATCCTAGGATTCCCAGTTTAATGAGAATTTCTCATTTGAGAATGGAAGATAACCTGCAGCAATTTAACTTTGGCACCCAATTTTGACAGATTTTTGGTGTATATTTTAATAAATTTATGAATATTTGAAAAAATTATTTAAAACTCACTTCTTGTGTCTATTCCGTTTGCCAACGGACATCTTAGCTTTGTTACCGTGGAAGCTCTTGTTGGAGGCCAACAAAGTATAGAATCCCATGCCCAGTTACACCAAATTTCTGAAAATATAAACGAAAGATATTTATTGATAGAAATGAAAAGAGAAACTAATATAATGCAAAAAAATGTACTGCTGAAGTATTATTTGAATATTTTAACCGTATTAAATTAAAGTAAAATTTAGTAATATAAAGTTATGCACTGATCACGTAAAAATATCGAAAAATAGTGTATATTGATCGTTCAGTATTGAAAATATACAAAGCAGAAAAGAAGAAAGTGAACACTCAGATCCTCAGGGCACAGATTTTCTCAAGAAATACATCTCTGCATTGAAAGAGTACACGTAAAAGGACCTGAAATGAAAATTTCTTGCTATTTATAGAATCTTTACTGTTCTTCTCTTTACGGAGAGTCTTTTTTTTGAACATGCTAAATTAAATTTTCGTTGCACGTGGCATGAGACTCGCGTGCTTCTACGCCGGAAATGAGAAACGGCAGGGACTGTAATGGCTAAAAGATTCTCTGGCGCCGCAGCTTCGCGACTATCTCATACACTTTTATCACTTCATATTTTCCCTCAAAGTACCCTTTTTACGCGCTTTCCGTTTTTTGAGCTTATGTACGTTATTTCGCTCGAAACGTCTAAGGACAGACGGGAATGATCCTGAAAGTGAATTGTCTTCAAAAACAAACCTTGAAAATATGCGAATGAATTGCTGACTTTTAAGATTTAAATTATTTTTTACGATCTGCCAATGAAATAGAAAAACCATAAGAAGCTAATTATTATTATTTTTAATTTAAAAAATCTTGAATTTAGAAAACTTAGAGAATAAAAAATTTTATTAGCTTTTTTATTTTATGATAAATATGTACTAGGATGGATAGACCAGCTTTAATAAAATTAAATTCAGTAACACTGGTAAAAGTTTGACCAGTAATAAAGCGATATTGGTTCCGAAACTTAAAAGATGATTAAATAGTTTTTAAATTAGTTTAACTTACTTTGAGTACTAAAATTTAAACCCTCGCAAACAAGAAAAGAGAGGCATAAGTAAGAAAATAATTTATGAAGAATCTTTAGACTGCAGTAAAATTAAAATCTATTTTAATCCATATGGAGACGTAAAACAATTCAGCTTTTTAAATATTACTAGTAATAATTATGTATTACGAAACGTTAATGGTGAGATAATTTATATTATAAATTATATGTGCCGGAGAGGAGAGGGAGAGAGGTGTTAAATGGGTTCCACTACAAGTGGTGAGAGAATAACGGCGTAGAAAGTTATGCATGCGATTGAGCGAAAGAGTGATGTATATAGAGGTGCAAAACTGCGTGCAGCATTAGAAGTTAATTTAGAGAGAGAGAGAGAGAGAGAGAGAGAGAGAGAGAGAGAGAGAGAGAGAGAGAGACCATAACTAATTATATTATAAGTTTTACGCGCCGAAAACTTTTTAATTCCTAGATTTTGTCCCGCTTCGGCAATTCTTTTGTGGCCATTTTTCACTTGTCTCTATTATATGATCATAATCGCAGATATCACGACTCTATTGTGTCTTTGAAGTTTGAACCAATTCTAAGTATAAGTGCACTGAACCAATTAATCAAGCAATACCAAAATCATTAAAAAATATCTACTAGGTTTTACTTAATTACAAAATTAATGAATAAATTTGGATAACAGAATTAATGAGTTATAGGAATAATTCAAATTTTATAAAATTATAAGTTGATATAATTTCTTCTGGATTTTTTTTAGAATTGAAGTTAGTGAAAGATAATAGTCTACTTCTATATATAAACTACTTTAGAATAATTCTCAAATTAAATTTTCAGAGGCTAAAAATTTTGCAAATGATTCAAAATTATATTAAAAGAATAAGTAATCTACATTATTAATTCAGTAGTTACTCTCATTATTGGGATTTTTAATAATGAATACGGTAACTAGTTTAATTGAAAGTATCTTTGCATGGCACATTATTAATTACTTATACAAAAGATTAATTTATAATTTTCGTTTCATTTATTATTGTTTCATGAATTATATAATAATTAAAATGATTCCGAAATATTTGATGCTGAAGACTAATGATGAATATAAGGACTACACAGCCATATCTCTTTTGGCACTTGGAAATTCGCTTCCCCCTCTACGTATCCGTTGGTCCGGCCTGCCGCCGCAAGCTCGCGCCGATGTGCTTTATTTCATGAAGGGTTTCCGAGAGTTCGCTCCGTTCGCGACGCGCAGCGTCAAGTGCCTTTCGCTCCACATCGCTCCAGAGATAAGAGCAACGGAGACAGAGCAAGAGAAAGAGAGAGAGAGAGAGAGAGAGGGAGGCTCGCGAGCAGGGGTGGGGAAGATGGCCCGTAGGGAATTTCGAAGAAATTCAGGTCATCGTTAAAGTCCTCGAGAGCGGTGGCAGCGTTTACCTCGATGTTATATGGCACGCCGAGAGAGGCTATAGAACGCTTCGACGCTCACCGGCGCCCCTTGCTTTTACTCGTGCATATCCTTTGCCCGACGGTTGTCTAATTAAGCGGAGAGTCTCGGGCAAAATGCGCAAATCGGCCGGTAAATACTAGCCAAAGATTGGTTAAGCTGTCCTTCACTCTGGGACAAGTGTTTCTTAGGCACACAAAATTTCAGTACTATTAATTATCGTTTTTAAGTTATTGCAAAAATTGAAATCGTTGAAAATGTAATAATCGATATAAGGCGAATAGTAAGATAATCGACCCTTTTAAATCAATTTGCATTTACATGTTGAGTTGCTTGTTCAAGAAAAGCTATAGATGCTGATTTTATTGAAATATATTTTCTTGAATTTACGGTCTAGCTGCCAGCGCTATTGTTAACGGTAACCAGATAATGCTCGGCAACTTCGGCTTCGTATTCTTCATTGTGAAGCATCAGCAGTTTATCGCATAATAGAAAAGTTATATGTACAATCTATCAGTTTAAGTACTGCAATACTTAAAACCGAAATAATTTACTTATTTTTAGAATGATGGGAACTCGATTAGTTAAAGTTAAATCTAATCTAATTAATCTAATAAAGTCTGGCATTCCGCTGCGTTTGAAATTAATGCATGTTTATTAATGGAAGGCAATATAGTCTAAACGGATGATTCACCAGAGAGTAACTTGTAAACTGAACTACGTGAATTCGTATCAGGTTCCTAATTCAAAGTGTAACTATTGGAAAAGTACGTATTGTAAGTAATTGACTAGAAATTATTAATCCAACTTGACATCAAAATTTTAATCTAATCATGCAATTTATTTTCAAATGAAGCTATATTCAGCAGTGAAAGTTAAATCAATGATAAGTTAGAAGTGAACGTCTGTCACTTTAGTAGAAATGCAGTAATCTTTTAAAACATCGTTAATATTTTTACATGTTTTATTTTTCGATCGATCAGCTTAATCTTAGGAGACTTAAGAAATAAGATTTTCTTTAATATGTCAGACGCTCAATTAGCTTAAAAGCTTTATAAAGAGCATTACTTTACTGAATAAACAAGACCACTACTACAGTTCGACATATTGTCTTGCAACGTGAAAATACTGCTCAGAGTTTAAGTGGAACTTGAGATTTGTTTGAAAGATGTATTTCTAATAATGACGAGGATAATGTAGTGATTAGTGATAGATTAGCTACGCTTCGAGCAGCCTAGCAAATACAGTAAAAAGAATAAATCTGTTAAAAATCTTAGTATAATACAGGGACTCACCATTGTCGGGCAGGATGAAATTCCGATGCTGTAGCTCGCAGTGCAGCTGCGTATCATTGCTCGCGCTCGGAAAGTCCATATCGGTGATCCTCCCCGTTACACAACTGTCACCACCACCACCACCACCACCCCGTCGGCAGGACGCGACAGTCGCTACATCCTCGCTCTTAGCAGTCTGACAACAATGCCGTCTTCGTGGCTGCTTTGACGTCGTCGCCGTTTCCGTCGTCGTCGCCGCCGCCGCGACGTAGCTCAGCGGCTCGTCGCCTGCATTTCGGTTAACCAATTCGCTCCCTTCACTCGCAGAATAATGCTCCTTTTGTATCTGCTTCTCATCGACGAAGCCTTATTCAATTCTCTCCATTTTACGTCTCCTGTCCAGAGCCTCCGACTTGTCAAGATTGTCCTTTTCGATGCTCTTTTTAAGAGGAATCGTTCGAATAAAGTTTTTGGCTTTTCTAACTTTTCGACCTTTTGTGCGAAACTTTCGATTCTATTAATTCGGTACCCTAGTTTTTCTTAACTTCTGCCACTTTTCACTTTCTTTAAACTCTTTACTTTTCTTTACTTTTCCCTTTTATTCAGGCATGAATTTTTCACTGGTTTAAAAAACCGTCGATATGTCTTCACTCCTCGAGGAATAGTTTTATCCTCCTAAAAAATTTACGAACAGAATGGATGTTTTTACGCGGGAAAGAAAGCACCGTGACAATTTGAAAAGTTCTGTTACTGGTTTTTGTTTTTAAAATTTTTATCATATAATCACGAGATAGTTATAAGTATAAAACTTTTCATATTCATCTTTTGAACCTTCGACAGTGGGTTTACCCTCTCAAACTTTTGTTCTTTATTTCTTAATCGCCTTATTACTTCTTTATCTTTATAATTCTTTCGCACTTAAGAACTTTTCGTAATTTCTTACTTTTATTAACAGGCTTTTTCAGTACTTTTACTTATTTTACTACGCAAAAAAACTGAAGAAACTATTATTATCGGTTATGTTCTTAACGGATTTAAGTAGTACATTTTAAATAATAAATTTATTTCACCGTCAGATACTTTTTTTCGCGATAAAGACAGATAGCAGAAGAGATTTGATTGATATTTTAAATACTTAAAAGACATGTCACTCTGTTGGATTTATTTATTATTTAAGAGGAGAAAAAGTTAATTCGACGTTAAATTATTGAATGCTATGGTCTGCAAGCTATACGCGTATCGGAAGGGTCGAGCGACAAAGTTACCTGAGCGCCAATACATTATGCAAAGCACTTGCTATCGCGTAATGAAGAAAGAGAGAGGTGGGTAGGCGTCGGGAAAGGGAAAGACGAGGGAGGAGGAGGAATTGAACGGGCGAGGAAGTCCGAAGGGATCAAAAGTTGCCGACGGCTCGCGTCCGCGTCAAAAGGATTTCTCTCGCACGTACCACAGGCACGTACATTCCCGAGCTATTGTGTCGAAGCACACACAGACACAGGCGATGAGCCGGAGATGCGATATCACCGTCTCTTTTATTTCTTCGGCTCTTCCGCTCGTTACACGGCGACGTCACTCCTCCTGCACTCCTCCTGCCCAGATTGCCAATCGGTCGTGCGGATCTGAAAGAATTCAGTTTGTGATAAGCGATGTCATGTCGAAGTTTCCAGTTCAAGAGGTTTTGATAGCGGGAAAAAAGTTTCATGGATTCAAATATTTTATAAATAAGTTATTATGGTTTCTATTTGAAAGCATAACAAAAAATAGTTTTTCAAACTTTGCTTGTTTGTTCATTTTTCTGTAAAAAAATACAACCTTCCCAAATAAAATTTTTGCTCAAATTTGTTTGACCGCTGAAAGCGAATGGTATCAAAATACAGTTTGGACATTTACGTTTCCTTTTTGCTTTCCTGTTAAAAAATTGCCAACTATATAGATCGCAGCGAAACGTTTTGCAAGGATTGAAATAACAAACTTTTGTATCAGAATTTACCCGTCAACATTATTCTCAAAAAAAAAGATCACTCAAATTTCAAAGACCACAACTCTTGCTTCTAATTTACTTTTCAAGTGTTAAACAAACCATTTAAACTCTAAACCGTAAATATCTTAGGAGATCATTAACATGCTTTTCCCTGATTTATTAAGGGTTTACTTCTGAGCTGATTCTTTATCGTCTAACGGAATCAGTTAGTTTCAACTATTCCACAGTGGTTGACTTGTAACTATTTAAATCAATGAAATTTAGTAAGCTTTCACTAATTTGATCAAAAGATACTAGACAGGTCAAGTCACGCTGGTACTCAAGTAGCAGGAAATCACAGCGGTTATATTATACGAGGGAGCTTCGCGGTTTGACCTTGGCTTTGTCACGAACAGCGAAGTGCTGATCGTTATATTTGGCATGAACAAGTGACTCCGCTGGGAGAATCGTGGCTAAAGCTATCACCTCGAATTGCAAAGGCGATTAGCTGGGTTGTGATTTCGGTGCGGGATTTTCGTGCTGCATATACCAAATCCTTTTCGCTGCTCGACAACGTTTTTAATTAAAAAATAATTACTTTTCAGTTCTTTAAAGATTCTTGAATTCTTTAATTCAAAGGTAACGATTGTTATTGTTTGACATCAAAAAATATGAATTTCTAATATTAAGTGGAGAAAAAAAATCTTTTTCACATTTTTTTTTATTAATCAATCAGTTTAAAATTAACGAGCGCAAAAATCTACATGTATAAAATAAAAAGATTTTATTAAATATTCAATATAATAATAAATTCTATTGCAAATGAGGGGTTTTTATGTTGCAAAGCTTATCCTCTCAAGAGCTGAATACATTAAACTATTCAAAACTTGACTATATACAGCGTCTTTTGTGACTGTTATTGAATTTCTTAAAAAGAAAAGGCTCCCTGTTTGAGAAATTTTCGATGCTATAGTCACAATTACGAATATCCAACATTATGTAAGTTTGACAGAGATAATACATATTCGCATGTGGTAACAGCTTATGAACAATCTCCAAAGTACGATACTTCGAACCTGTAAAGTTACAAAGTTTAGGCTGCTGCATTGATATTAGTTTGTCGCAGCTTTGTTAGACGCCGCATGACGCTTACATTATGCATAATAGTTTCTTAAATGAATGTACGGCATACTATGCTTAATACTAATTTCGTCGGCCATGTTAGTGCATAAGTAATGCGATGCAGTAAAAACTTAAAACTGAGAAACTTAAAACTGAAGTACTATAGATTTCGTTAAAACTGAGATACGTTTTCTAATATAAACAATATAAGAGAATTGATGTCCTTTCAGCTAGTCTAACTCCCGATTATTCAAAAATTAAAAGCTTTTTTTAGCTCAAAAAAACAAATCGATGTTTGTTCAGTCAGTTAGAACTTGACAACAAGTAAGTTGACGAGTATTTATGACAAACAATCACTAAATGTTAATTAAAAAATACTGTTCATTAACTTTAAAATAATGTAATTTAAATGCTCCAGAGGAAGATTCAATTATTATGTTATTATTAAAGATTTTCTTGCTACTGTGATTTAAATTGATTTTGAAAAAAAAGTTTGGAAAAGCTTTTTGAAGGAAAAAGTTGCTAAAAAAGTTTAGGTAGGTGTAAATAAGGTAAAACTTTCTGACTTTTTTTTTCCTTCGATTTGCTGAACAAACACTTTTTTGTAGAACAAACTAAATGTATTATTTTAAATGTATTTTATTTTTTGTACCTGAAACTCTATCCATACTCCAACCAATCCTTATTATCTACACACTTATATAAGGATAATTAAGAAAATTTCTAAGAAACAAAAAGTAAGAAGTAACTATACTCGCGTAATGTTTTCTTCGAGGTAGCGGAATAAGTTTGCTACTCCAGCCATGTTTTTGAAGCGAAATAATTAATCCATTCATATCTTCAAACAATTATGCTCTAGCAAAACCTTGGCAACATTTACCGCAAAAGCATTCAAGAAGGTGCAGCAACAAACTGCAGAAACAAGAAAAGGCCAAAATGTTGCTGGGCAGCAGAGGCTGGGAAATGAAATCATCGTGCGGGGCGCAGATGGTTTTGTCATTTAAGCGTCACGTTGCGGTTTTCCGCGCTCCGAAGAGGAAACTGCCAGGCAGTGGCGGTGATACTCGTTGAACCACGGATTCGCGACTCAGGCGAGCACTAAATCGCGCCTTTCCTTCCCTTTTTCTCCGGGCATTCAAGCGAAGAGGGAAACTTTTAATTACGCGCGTAGGCGGCAGCAGGCAGCGACAGCCGTTAATAAGGGAAAAAGAGCTTTTGAAAGACGTGGCCCAAGATACATCTAAAATGTTAGACGTCTGTTTAACGCTCGACACGCTTCACTTTTCATTTTTGACCGGAAAATTTTTCAGAATAGAGAGACAATTTACACGTCAATATTTGATAAGGCCAGAGTGCACTTCTCAGAAATGTATCTTTCCATTTCCGACTCTTTTTTGTGTAACTGCGTTTAAAATCTGTTTCTTATTCTTTCATTTCTGTAAATATTAGTAGGCTAAGAAGCTTGAAGATTTTGTAACATTTTTTTAACGGCTTAATTCATTACTTGTGACCTTAAT
Organism: Ormyrus nitidulus; assembly: GCA_900474335.1. Classification (NCBI taxonomy): domain Eukaryota; kingdom Metazoa; phylum Arthropoda; class Insecta; order Hymenoptera; family Ormyridae; genus Ormyrus; species Ormyrus nitidulus. Next base: position 59,118 of record UCOL01000500.1, read on the forward strand.
TATTTGATTAATAAATCTAATTTTATTAAAAAATATTATTTAACCAAATGCTATTTTTTCATCCCAGATAATTAATATACGAGCTCCGAAGTCGCTTGACGAAAAAGTAAAAGGCCGAAGGAGCACAAAAGGAGCAGGTTTATATTTCCAAGTCCATAAATAGACAAGAGCAACGCTCGTTCGCCCAGACAAATTCATGCAAATTGCCACCGCGAAGCCGAATGCGTTAAGGGGCGTACGGCAAGCTGACGAGCCAGCAGTCCCATCTTCCGTGAGGGGCGGCGAGGGGAGAGAAAAAAAATTACGACAAAAGAGGTCCATCCTTGAAAAAGTGAAAAACTAAAATAACGAGACCGACTGCACTCCACACACCTGATGTCTTTCTGACAAGTAAATACATTATCAACCCTGCTTCCATTGTCGCTTCAGACTTGTGAGGGGGAGTAACCTTTAGATATCCAGCTGGCCGACTTAATTTTAAAAGGATCTTGGAGGCAATTTGTATGGAAAGTATGGCGATGAATAGTGTAATAGTATGAATGAGATCTTATTAATGTATATGAGATTATTTGAGCTATATATCATGACGTTTTCGCGTGAATAGATTGTGAAAAAGAGTTTCTTTAAAATTCTACTGAAAACGTTGCGTTTCTCGAAACGTAGAGTATACATGCACTTTTTACAGTTTGGCGCATAAAAACCTTCAAAGAAAAGTAATTTTATTTGCTCTCTTAAAGTTATATTGCAAAGTAATAGAAACTCATATAATTTTTAGTTTCGTTTTATTTTATTTTCTAACTCAGCAATGTTCGCGAGTCGCTAAAATAGGTTCTATTTAGCCAGAAAGTAAGCTAAAGAAAATTTAACTTCTTAAAAGCTTTATAAAATTCTTCGAAAGCATCGTTTTAGAAAAAAATTATTAACAACAAGTGATCTGAAAGTTTTAGCAACGTTTTCTCTCTTACAAAGCAAACTTTGGAATCTAGCGCTGACCCACTACGTTAAAAGTAGATGCCCATAGGGCATAAGATTTTTGACCTCAAGAGAAAAGACTTCGTAACCTACACACCATTATTGAGTGCATGACAAAGTTGATTCATAAAAAAATTGTTTTCCTTTGTGCTTTTAGGATCGCCCGAAATATTAAAACTCATATTTACTTTAAAATAATGCTGCACTTGTAATTATTACTTGTTTATTTTCGTTGTATTTTCAAATATTTGTAAATTCGTGTGCCTCAAGAGTAGAGTGCGTCGATTTATTATTGCGACTGAAACTCTTAATAAAGTTCACAGTTTGAAGAGAACGATACTCGGGATTAAAATACGGTCCGAATAAAGAATGCAAGAGGAAAAATTATTGGTTGAAGCTTTGAAAATCCGGACCTTCACTTATGTAGAGGCAAAGAGGCCGACGGAATCCGGCCTTGACTTGTTTAAGGTGTGATACGTTAACTGGATTTGCCGAGGGATGAAAAGCCTCCGTTTGTCGGCACTGACAGTCCGATGCTACAGCTGCTGCTGAGTTGGCAGGAATTGCGAGTCCCAACGGCCTGGAAAGGCAAGATCAAGGATTCAACAACCGGCTACATGCATAAGCTCACGGTGCTGACAGGTCGCTTTGCGCTTCGGACTGCTGTCGAGCTCTCCTGATTATTGTTTTTAGAAGATGTTTTAACCAAACTCAAGAGTTTACGATTAAAAATAAAATTTATTTATTTAAAGAGAAAGTATAGCCTTTTTCAAAAAATGAATGCTCTCTTTTTTTTGTTGTGGATAGAATATAATTTTTACTGCATTATGTTGTACCAATTGTTCCATTCTAACTTTAATATCGTTTTTTTCAAAAATACAAAGTTAACCTCGGTCGAATGCAGCAGTCCACAAGAGACAAAACAAACTTTAAGTTTGTGATGTTAGTACTACTTAGAGTTTTAGAAACTGGAACTAATCTAGTAAGCTTAACTGTATCAAGAGGTTTCTAAACATTATTTACAAATTAAACCCCTCCGCTGCAAAAGATTGTCAGAAAGTAAATTTTAAAAGCTAATTAACACACTCGCTAAATTCTACTAAAAATAAATTAAATGCTTTAATGGCAGTATTTCGCTCTAATTCGTAAAAGTATATTTTGCTGTAATACACAGGTTAAAGCAGTAATTACACACAAGACTTTTTGTAGAAGCATCAGACCTCAAATTTTGCCAGAAATGAGTGTCGCGACTACCGCTAAAAATGTTTCTAATTACCAGAGCAATTTCCCTGTCTTTCGGCTGCAACAGCCAACAAAGAAGCCCCAACGAAAGTTCCGCTGTGAGGCAGGGAACAAACACCGGCAAAAAACAGCGAGCGTGCATTTTCGCATGTGAGCCGGACCCAAAAAAAGGAGCTCCGCAAAAAGCTAACGCTGGAGCTCGTGGGCGCGTTAAGCGAATATCTCGATCCTTGTGCGCCTTATTTTCCGTTTTGTTGGAGAATTTTCAATTTTCATGGAGCCCGGCCTTTGTGAGCCGCGTACCGCGCGTGTTTGCTCAGGGTAGATTTCAGCGCAGAGGCAGGGAGAGAGAAAGAAAAAGAGAAAGAGAACGTAAGCCGTCATGCGGGTGGAAGCTGCTGCTGGCGACATTCCAGAAGCAGCGGCTATACGGCTTTGCAATTTTTATAGGCAATTTTTATTTGCCAGTGGCGCACTCTGTTACTACCACTGCAAAGGATAGATCATTTCGCAATAAAAGAGCTTATGATAGCGGAGCTCCAACCGACAAACTTTTCCTGCCCACCCGGGCTTTATCCTCTTGCAGCTCTATATGTGTGTATGTGGAGTGTAATTGCTATGTTAATAATTACGATCTGACTCTTTCGCAGCGAATCGCAACTTTTTCCTAAGGAATCAATGATTAATTCTCTATTGATCGCAACAAATAATAGATGTTTTTTTTAATGTGCCCAAAAATACTAATTTTTCCTGATTAATATTACATGATTTTCCTCGATATAAAACTACCGGCTAAGTACTTTTGATAAAAATGAAGAATTTTCTGTTTTTCAGACATACAGCTTTTTAAAAACTTATAATTCCCTTACTAAGGTGATATTCACTAGTGTAGTTACGAATTTAAGTTTTTATTTTTAATATACGCTCTTATTTTCAAGACTAACTTTTAACTTTCTTGAACAGCTTTTAAGAAACTTGTAAGTGTGCCTATACTTTTTTTATGATCTTTTATTAATTTTCCGAGGGAATGAAATATTCATGAATTTTCTAAGTGAATATTTTATTGAAAATTGTAATGCATCAAATAATTTCGCGCTTCAGAATACGCGTTAAATGTTGTATTTTTAATGGCTTAATGCACCCCATTTTCAAAAATATCAAAATTTTCAAAAATATCAAAAATATCAAAATTTTTGAAAATTTAAAAAAATTTTCAAAATTTTCAAAAATATCAAAAATGTAGAAGACTGGAGGAAGCCTAGGCGTTTCGTCTCAGGGTTGTCCACCAAGACTCGTCAGTGGGGCTGACG